>JADANK010000584.1:0-48614 GCA_021292215.1 Lophura nycthemera
GCCCCACAGCTCTGCCCGTTTTTTCTCTCTGCCCCACGTTTTCCCCAATTGCCCCACATCTCCTGCCCCACACCCGCCCCAACTCGCCCCACACTCTCCCGTTTCTCTCTTCTCACAGGCTCCCCACGTTTTCTACTCCTAAACCGCCCCACACTCTCCCCACACTCTGCCCCCCCCCTCTGCCCCAATTCTCTGCCCCACATTTCTACCCATAACGCCCCACATCTCTGCCCAACTCTTGCCCTTTTTTTCCCTCCCCCCACATCTCTGCCCAGTTTTCTTTTCTGCCCCCCATGTACTGCCCCACATCTTCCCGCCCAACATCCCACCCCAGCTCGCCCACCTCTGCCCTGTTTCTCTCTGCCCCACATCTCTGCCCCACGGCTCTGCCCCACAGCACTGCCCTGTTTCTCCCTGCCCCACAGCTCTGTCCCATGTCTCTGCCCCATTTTCTCCACCCCACATCTCTGCCCCGTTTCTCTCTGCCCCACATCTCTGCCCCACGTTTCTACTCCATATATCTGCCCCACGGCTCTGCCCCACAGCACTGCCCTGTTTCTCCCTGCCCCACAGCTCTGTCCCATGTCTCTGCCCTGTTTCTCTCTGCCCCACAGCTCTGCCCCACAGCTCTGCCCTGTTTCTCTCTGCCCCACATCTCTGCCCCACATTTCTACTCCATATATCTGCCCCACAGCTCTGCCCTGTTTCTCCCTGCCCCACATCTCTGCCCCACGTTTCTGCTCCATGTATCTGCCCCACAGCTCTGCCCCACAGCTCTGCCCTGTTTCTCTCTGCCCCACATCTCTGCCCCACAGCTCTGTCCCACATCTCTGCCCCGTTTCTCTCTGCCCCACATCTGTGCCCCACACATCACGGGGGGGGGGGAGCGCAGCCCACCCATCCCTGCCGGACCAGCCGGACCGGCTCCTCCGTGACCCCGTTGTGCAAATCTCTGGGCGGTGGATGGGGGGGGGGGGCGGGGGGGGGGGGGGGCGTGGAGTCGGGAGGTTTTGCTTTGGTGCGGGCGGAGCGCCGCCGCTGCGATGATGCAAGAGCGCGATGGAAAAGCGCCCCGCGCCGCCCCGCCGCTCACACCGCGATGGCGGAGAGCAGTGAGTGGGGGGGGGGGGGGTCGAGGGGGGGGGGGGGTTAAGGGGGTCTCAGGGGTCCCGATCCGCCCCGCCGCCGCGTTCCGTGCCGTCCTCACTCCGCCCGTCCTCTCCGTGCCCCCAGCAGAGCGCGGCCCCGCGGAGAGCATCGGCTCCGTGTCGGGCAGCAGGAACCCGCTGCAGCCGCTGCAGGGCGAGGAGGAGGAGGAGGAAGCCTTCACCACCTACTTCGACAGCAAAATCCCCATCCCCGAGGATGAGACGGTGGGTGCGCCGCCCCCCCTCCCACCCCCAAACCCCCCCCCGACACCCAGGGTGGGCGCTGCGCTGCGCCCAGGGGTCTGCGATGCTCCTGGGCTCCCTGGTGCTGGCGGGGGTCTGCGCTGCTCCCGGGGGTCCGCGGTGTTTCTGGGGGTCCGTGCTGCTCCCAGGGTGCAGGGACCCCCACCCTGAGGGTCTGGGTTCTGTGCGCTGTTCCCGGGGGTCTGTGCTGCTCCTGGGGGTCCGTGGTGATCCCAGGGGTCTGTGCTGCTCCTGGGGGTCCTCATTGCTCCTGGGGGTCCATGCTGCTCCTTTGGGACCCTGGTGCTCCTGGGGGTCTGCACTGCTCCCAGGGGTCTGTGCTGTTCCTGGGGGTCTTCATTGCTCCTGGGGGTCCATGGTGCTCCGAGGGGTCCACACTGCTCTCAGGGGTCCATGGTTCTGTGCTCCTGGGGGTCCTCATTGCTCCTGGGGGTCTGCACTATTCTCAGGGGTCCGTGCTGCTCCTGGGGGTCCGTGCTGTTCCCAGGGTGCAGGGACCCCCACCCTGAGGGTCCGGGGTGGTTCCCCAGGGGTGTGCACTGTTCCTGGGGGTCTGTGCTGCTCCTGGGGGTCTGCAGTAGTCCTGGGGGTCCACGGTGCTCCCAGGGATCCATGGCTCTGTGTTCCTGGGGGTCTTCATTGCTCCTGGGGGTCTGCAGTGCTCTTGGGGGTCCATGCTGTTCCTTTGGGTCCTTGGTGCTCCGGGGGGTCTGCACTATTCTTAGGGGTCTGTGCTGCTCCTGGGGGTCTTCATTGCTCCTGGGGGTCTGCGCTGCTCGCAGGGGTCTGCGCTGCTCCTGGGGGTCCATGGTTCTGTGCTCCTGGGGGTCCTCATTGCCCTTGGGGGTCCATGCTGTTCCTTTGGGTCTGTGCTGCTCCTGGGGGTCTGTGCTGCTCCCAGGGTGCAGGGACCCCCACCCTGAGGGTCTGGGGTCTGTGCGCTGTTCCCGGGGGTCTGTGCTGCTCCTGGGGGTCCTCATTGCTCCTGGGGGTCCGTGCTGCTCCCAGGGTGCTGCTCCTGGGGGTCCATGCTGTTCCTTTGGGACCATGGTGCTCCTGGGGGTCTGCGCTGCTCCCAGGGGTCTGCGCTGCTCCTGGGGGTCCGTGGTTCTGTGCTCCTGGGGGTCCTCATTGCTCCTGGGGGTCCATGCTGCTCCTTTGGGTCTGTGCTGCTCCTGGGGGTCTGCACTATTCTCAGGGGTCCGTGCTGCTCCTGGGGGTCCGTGCTGCTCCCAGGGTGCAGGGATCCCCACCCTGAGGGTCCGGGCTCTGTGCGCTGTTCCCGGGGGTCTGTGCTGCTCCTGGGGGTCTTCATTGCTCCTGGGGGTCCACACTGTTCCCAGGGGTCCATGGTTCTGTGCTCCTGGGGGTCTTCATTGCTCCTGGGGGTCTGCAGTGCTCTTGGGGGTCTGTGCTGCTCCTGGGGGTCCGTGCTGCTCCCAGGGTGCAGGGACCCCCACCCTGAGGGTCCGGGGTGGTTCCCCAGAGGTGTGCACTGTTCCTGGGGGCTCTGTGCTGCTCCTGGGGGTCTGCAGTAGTCCTGGGGGTCTTCATTGCTCCCAGGGGTCCATGGTTCTGTGCTCCTGGGGGTCCTCATTGCTCCTGGGGGTCTGTGGTTCTCCTGGGGGTCCATGCTGTTCCTTTGGGTCCTTGGTGCTCCTGGGGGTCTGTGCTGCTCCCAGGGTGCAGGGATCCCCACCCTGAGGGTCCGGGGTGGTTCCCCAGGGGTGTGCAGTGTTCCTGGGGGTCCATGCTGCTCCTGGGGGTCTGCAGTAATCCTGGGGGTCCATGGTTCTGTGTTCCTGGGGGTCTGCAGTACTCTTGGGGGTCCATGCTGTTCTTTTGGGTCCTTGGTGCTCCGGGGGGTCTGCACTGTTCCCAGGGGTCTGCGCTGCTCCTGGGGGTCTGCAGTAGTCCTGGGGGTCCACACTGCTCCTTGGGGTCCATGGTTCCATGTGCTCCTGGGGGTCTGCAGTGCTCCTGGGGGTCCATGCTGCTCCTCTGGGTCCGTGCTGCTCCCGGGGGTCCGTGCTGCTCCCAGGGTGCAGGGACCCCCACCCCTGAGGGTCTGGGGTCTGTGCGCTGTTCCCGGGGGTCTGTGCTGCTCCTGGGGGTCCTCATTGCTTCTGGGGGTCCGTGCTGCTCCCAGGGTGCTGCTCCTGGGGGTCCATGCTGTTCCTTTGGGACCCTGGTGGTCCTGGGGGTCTGCACTGCTCCCAGGGGTCTGCGCTGCTCCTGGGGGTCCACATTGCCCTTGGGGGTCCATGCTGTTCCTTTGGGACCATGGTGCTCCTGGGGGTCTGCACCGTTCTCAGGGGTCTGCGCTGCTCCTGGGGGTCCGTGCTGCTCCCAGGGTTCAGGGACCCCCACTCTGAGGGTCCGGGGTGGTTCCCCAGGGTTGTGCACTGTTCCTGGGGGTCTGTGCTGCTCCTGGGGGTCTGCAGTAGTCCTGGGGGTCTTCATTGCTCCCAGGGGTCCATGGTTCTGTGCTCCTGGGGGTCCTCATTGCTCCTGGGGGTCTGTGGTTCTCCTGGGGGTCCATGCTGTTCCTTTGGGTCCTTGGTGCTCTGGGGGGTCTGCATTACTCCCAGGGGTCTGCGCTGCTCCTGGGGGTCCGTGCTGCTCCCAGGGTGCAGGGACCCCACCCTGAGGGTCTGGGGTGGTTCCCCAGGGGTGTGCACTGCTCCTGGGGGGTCTGTGCTGTTCCTGGGGGTCCAAACTGCTCCTGGGGGTCCTCGTTGCTCCCGGGGCTCTGTGCTGCTCCCAGGGCTCCAGCTGCCCCTGGGGGTCCGCGCTGCCCCTGGGGCTGAGGTTTCCCCCCCCCCCCCCCCCCAGCACTCGTGCTTCAGTTTCCGAAAGCTGTGGGCCTTCACGGGGCCGGGGTTCCTGATGAGCATCGCTTACCTCGACCCCGGCAACATCGAGTCCGACCTGCAGTCCGGAGCCGTGGCGGGGTTCAAGGTCTGGGGGGGCAGCGGGGGGGCTGGAGGACTTCGGACAGGGGAGGAGGGGTTGGGGAGGAGGGGAAGGGGGTGGGGTCGGGGCAGGAGGGGTTGGGGTCGGGGGAGGGAGGTTTGGGGTCAGGGCCAGAAAGGTTTGGGTTAAGAAGGAGGGGTTGGGGTTGGGGTAACAGGTTGGGTTGGGACCGGGGGGTTTGGGGTTGGGGTTGGGACCAGGGGGTTGGGTTGGGGGTGGGGTTTGGGTTTGGGGTTGGGCAGGGGTTTGGGGTTGGTTTGGAGTCGTGGTAGGGTTGGGTTGGGCCGGAGGGTTGGGTTGGGTTTGGGGTCAGTGTAAGAGAGTTGGGGTTGGGATGGGAGGGTTTGGGATTGGGGTTGGGGTCAGGGTAAGAGTTGGGGTTGGGACAGGAGGGTTTGGGGTTGGATTTGGGGCGGTAAGAGTTGGGGTTGAACAGGAGGGTTTTGGGGTTGGGGTTGGGTTTGGTTTTTTTTTGGTTGGGTTTGGGTTGGGGTTGGGTTTGGGGTCAGGGTAAGAGAGCTGGGGTTGGGACAGGAGGGTTTGGGATTGGGGTCAGGGTAAGAGATTTGGGGTTGGGACAGGAGGGTTGTGGTTGGGGTTGGGTTTGTGGTCAGGGTAAGAGAGTTGGGGTTGGGACAGGAGGGGTTGGGGTTGGGGTTGGGGTTGGGACAGGGAGGGTTTGGGGTTGGGGTTGGGGTTAGGGTTAAGAGATTTTGGTTGGGACAGGAGGGGTTTGGGGTTTTTGGGTTGTGGTTGGGGTTGGTTTGAGTTTGGGACAGGAGGGGTTGTGGTTGGGGTTGGGTTTGGGGTTGGGTTTGGGTTTGGGTTTAGGGGTTTGGGGTTGGGGTTGGGTTGGAATTGGGACAGGGAGGGGTTAGGAGGGTTGGGGTTGGGTTTGGGGTAGGGTAAAGAGGCGGGGTTGGGACAAGGAGGGTTTTGTTGGGTTGGGGTTCAGGGTAAGATTGGGTTGGGACAGGAGGGTTTGGGTTGGATTTGGGTCGTTGAGGTTTGGGATTGGGACAGATGTGGGTTTGGGTTTGGGACAGGGATTTTGGGGTTGGGGTCAGGGTAAGAGAGTTGGGGTTGGGACAGGAGGGTTTGGGTTGGGGTTGGGTTGGGCAGGAGGTTAGGGTTGGGATTGGTTTTGGTTTGGATTGGGACAGGAGGGGTGGGGGTTTGGGTTGGGAAGAATTGGGTTGGGACCGGAGGGTTTGGGGTTGGGTCTTAAGAGGGAAGTTGGGAAGAGGGGTGGGGTTGGGACAAGGTTGGGGTTTGGGGTTTGGGGTCATGGTAAGAGATTTGGGGTTGGGACAGGAGGGCTTGGGGTTGGGTTTGGGGTTGTGGTTGGGGAGGGTTTGGGGTTGGGCTCAGCACTTCACCCCCCGCCCCCCCCGTCCCCGCAGCTGCTCTGGGTGCTGCTGTTGGCCACGGTGATCGGGCTGCTGCTGCAGCGCCTGGCGGCGCGGCTCGGCGTGGTGACGGGGCTGCACTGGCCGGGTTGCCATGGCCGTACCACGGTAGGGGGGAGGGGGGGGGGGGGGGGGGGGGGGGGCGCCGCTCTGACCTCCTGGTCCCCCCCCCATGGCAGCAGGGCTCTGATCACAGCCCAGCCCTCTGCCTCCCCCTCCCCAGATCTGCAGGGCGCTGCTCACGGCCCAGCCCTCGTCTTCCCCCCCCCCATGGGGGTTGGGGGACCACCAACTCCCCCCCTGACCTTCTTCCCCCCCCAGGGACGCAGGGCACCCCTCACGCCCACCCCTACCTTTCCCCCCCCCCTCCATGCTGCAAGGGCCGCTCACGCCCACCCCTTTCGTTCCACCCCCCCCCATAACTGCAGGGGCAACCCCAACTGCCCACCCTCCCCTTTTCCCCCCCCCCCCATGGCTGCATGCACCACTCAACTCCCACCCCTCACCTTCTCCCCCCCCCTCGCTTCATGGACCACTCAAAAGCCCAGCCCTCACTTCCCCCCTAACCTGCAAGGCACCCCTCACTGCCCACCCCTCCCACCCCTTCCCTCCCCATGACTTCAGGGCTCCTGCCCACGCCCACCCCTCTCTCCCCCCCCTCCCCATGGCTGCATGGCACCTCTCATAGCCCACCCCTCACCTTCTCGCCTGGTCCCCAGGGCTGCATGGCACCCACCAAGGCCCACCCCCACCTTCTACCCCCCCCCCCCCAATGGCTCAACCGCTCACAGCCCACCCGCACCCCCCCTCTCAGGCTTAGGCACCCCTCATGCCACCTTCACCCCCTCCCATCTCGGCGCAGCACCACTCACCACCCACCCCTCACCTTCTTCCCAGCACTGCATGGCTCTGCTCACAGCCCCACCCCTCATCTTCCCCCCCCCCTAACTTGCAATGGTTCACCTGCTCACAGCCCACCCCTCATCTCCCCCCCTTCCCCATGGCTGCAGGGCACCTCTCATAGCCCACCTTTCAACCATCCCCCCTCCCCATAACTGCACGGCACCCCCCACTGTCCACCCCTCTCCTTCTCCCCCTCCCCATGGCTGCAAGGCTCTGCTCACAGCCCACCCCATGTGTTCCCCCCTCCCCAGGACTGCATGGCACCGCTCACAGCCCACCTCTCACCATCTCCTGCCCCCCATGGCTGCATGGCATTGCTCCTTCTCCTCCCTCCCCATGGCTGCAAGTCTCTGCTCACAGCCCACCCCACGTGTTCCCCCACTCCCCATGGCTGCATGGCACCTCTCACAGCCCACCCCTCACCTTCTCCCTGTCCCCACGGCTGCCTGGCACCCCCCACTGCCCACCCCTCTCCTTCTCCCCCTCCCCACGGCTGCAAGTCTCTGCTCACAGCCCACCCCACGTGTTCCCCCCTCCCCAGGACTGCATGGCTCACAGCTCAGCCCTCATCTCCCCCTCCCCATGGCTGCATGGCACCTCTCATAGCCCACCCTTCGCCATCCCCCCCCCACGGCTGCCTGGCACTGCTCACTGCCCACCCCTCTCCAAATCACAGAATCACAGGAGGGACCTCAAGGATCCCGAATCTCCACCCCCCCCCCGCCACACGCAGGGCCACCAACGTCCCCATTTGATCCTTGTCCCTCTGTCCTCCCCTTCCCCAGCTCCGCAGGGCGCTGCTCACGGCACCCCTCACGTCCTCCCCCTCCCCAGGGCTGCGTGGCACCGCTCACTGCCCTTCACCACCCCCCCCCCGCCCCAGTGCTGCGTGGCCCAGCTCACCCCTCTCCCCCCACCTTCTCCCCATCCTCAGCAGCACTTTTTCCCCCCCTGTCCCCCCCCCAGGTGCCGCGGATCATCCTGTGGCTGATGGTGGAGCTCGCCATCATCGGCTCCGACATGCAGGAGGTCATCGGCTCAGCCATCGCCATCAACCTGCTGTCGGTGGGGAAGTGAGTGGGGGGGGGGTCCTCGTCGTGGGGGGGGGGGGAGATGGGGCTGATTCCGGGGGGGTCGGCACCTCTGCTGACACCCAAACCCACCCCCAGGATCCCACTGTGGGGCGGAGTGCTCATCACCATCGCCGACACCTTCGTCTTCCTCTTCCTGGATAAATAACGGTTGTGTGGGGGCTGGGGGGGGATACGGGGTGTGGGGGGAGATTGTGGGGTGTGGGGGGGGATACTGGGGGCTGGGGGGGTGGATATTGGGGTCGGAGGGGTGGATAACCGGGGTGTGGGGGGGGATACTGGGGGCTGGGGGGGGGTAATGGGGTCTGGGGGTGAGTGGTGGAGTTTGGGGAGTGGGTGGGGGGTCTGGTGGGGGATAGTGGGGTCTGGTGGGTGATGCTAAGGTCTGGTGGGGGATAGTGGGGTCTGGGGGGTGGGTAATGGAGTTTGGGAGTGGGGTGGGGGGTCTGGTGGGGGATAGTGGGGAATAGTGGGGTCTGGTGGGGGATGCTAAGGTCTGGTGGGGGAGACTGGGGTCTGGGGGTGGATAATGGGATCTGGGGGTGGATGGTGGAGTTTGGGAGTGGGTGGGGGGGTCTGATGGGGGATACTGGGGTCTGGGGATGGATACTTGGGTATGGGGGGGGATGATGGAGTCTGGTGGTGGATGCTGGGGTCTGGTGAGGGGGGGTACTGGGGTCTGGAGATGGATGGTGGGATCTGGGGATGGATACTGGGGTCTGGGGATGGGGGTTGCTGGGGTCTGAGAATGGATATTGGGGTCTGGAAGTGGATACTGGGGTCTGGTGGGGGATACTGGGGTCTGGAAGTGGATCTGGGGGTCTGGGGATGGGAGATGCTGGGGTCTGGGAGTAGATGCTGGGGTTGGGTGGTGGATGCTGGGGTTGGGTGGTGGATGCTGGGGTCCGGCAGTGGAAGCTGGGTTTGGTGGTGGACGCTGGGGTCCTGCAGTGAGCAGCACACCGAGCCTGCTGCTGTCCACGCAGGTTTGAGGAAGCTGGAGGCTTTCTTTGGTTTCCTGATCACCATCATGGCGCTGACCTTCGGATACGAGGTACTGGTGCTGCTGGTGGGCAGCGCGTGCTGGGCAGCCACAGAGCCCACCGAGCTGGGATGGGAGAGGTGGTGTGGAGACTCCCTCCGTCCCAAAGGGCAGCTGCTGTGCGGTGCTGAGCAGGGCTGGGCACTGAGCTGGGCACTGGGCTGAGCATAGAGCTGGGCAATGCTGGGCACAGGGCTGGGCACAGGGCTGGGCACTGGGCTGGGCAGAAAGCTTAGCACAGGGCTGGGCACAGAGCTGGGCACTGGGCACAGGGCTGAGCAAAGAGCTGAGCAGTGCTGGGCACTGAGCTGGGCACAGAGGTGGGCAGTGCTGAGCACAGGGCTGGGCACAGAGCTGAGCACAGAGCTGGGCAGAGGGCTGAGCACAGGACTGGGCACTGGGCTGGGCACAGAGCTGAGCACAGAGTTGGGCACAGAGCTGGGCAGAAAGCTGAGCACAGAGCCGGGCAAAGAGCAGAGCACTGAGCTGGGCAAAGGGCTGGGCACAGGGTTGGGCACAGGGCTGGGCAGTGCTGAGCACAGAGTTGGGCATGGAACTGGGCACAGAGCTGAGCACAGAGCTGAGCACAGAGCTGGGCAGTGCTGGGCACAGGGCTGGGCACAGAGCTGGGCAGAGGGCTGAGCATGGTGCTGGGCATGGAGCTGGGCAGTGCTGAGCACAGAGCTGAGCACAGGGCTGGGCACAGAAGTGGGCACAGAGGTGGGCACAGGGCTGGGCACAGAGCTGGGCAGGGCTGGGCACAGGGCCGAGCACAGAGCTGGGCAGAGGGCTGAGCACAGAGGTGGGCATGGAGCTGGGCACAGAGGTGGGCAGTGCTGGGCACAGGGCTGAGTAGAGGGCTGAGCACAGAGCTGAGCACAGGGCTGGCACAGAGCTGGGCACAGGGCTGGGCAGTGCTGAGCAGAGGGCTGAGCACAGAGCTGGGCACGGAGCTGGGCATAGGGCTGGGCAGAAAGCTGAGCACAGGGCTGGGCAAAGAGCAGGGCACAGAGCTGAGCAGTGCTGGGCACAGAGGTGGGCACAGAGGTGGGCACAGAGCTGGGCACAGAGCTGAGCACAGAGCTGGGCAGTGCTGGGCACCAGAGGTGGGCACGGAGCTGAGCCCAGCGTTGCTTTGTGCCCGCAGTACGTGACGGTGAAGCCGAACCAGAAGCAGCTGCTGCGGGGGCTGTTTGTCCCCGAGTGCCCGGGCTGCGGCACCCCGCAGCTGGAGCAGGCTGTGGGCATCGTGGGGGCCGTCATCATGCCACACAACATGTACCTGCACTCCGCGCTCGTCAAGGTGAGCCGTGCTACGAGCAGCAGTGCAGTGAGCAGCAGCGCAATGAGCAGTGCAGTAAGGGGCAGTGCAATAAGGGCAGTGCAATGAGGAGCAGTGCAGTAAGCAGTGCAATAAGGGCAGTGCAATGAGCAGCAGCGCAGTAAGGAGCAGTGCAGTAAGGAGCAGTGCAGTAAGCAGCAGTGTAGGAAGCAGCAGTGCAATAAGGAGCAGTGCAGTAAGGGGCAGTGCAGTAAGGAGCAGCGCAATAAGCAGCAGCACAGTGAGGAGCAGCGCAATAAGGAGCAGTGCAGTAAGCCAGCAGTGCAGTAAGCAGCAGTGTAGGAAGCAGCAGTGCAATAAGCCAGCAGTGCAGTAAGGAGCAGTGGCAGTAAGGAGCAGTGGCAGTAAGGAGCAGTGGAGTAAGCAGCAGTGCAATGAGCAGCAGTGCAATGAGCAGTGCAATAAGCAGTGCAGTAAGGAGCAGTGGAGTAAGCAGCAGTGCAATGAGCAGCAGTGCAATAAGCAGCAGTCCAATGAGGAGCAGTGCAGTAAGGGGCAGTGCAATAAGCAGTGCAATAAGCAGTGCAGTAGGCAGTGCAGTAAGGAGCAGTGCAATGAGGAGCAGCTCAGTAAGGGGCAGTGCAGTAAGGAGCAGTGCAGTAAGGGGCAGCACAATGAGGAGCAGCGCAATGAGGAGCAGTGCAGTAAGGAGCAGTGCAGTAAGGAGCAGTGCAGTAAGGAGCAGTGCAATGAGGAGCAGCGCAGTAAGCAGCAGTGCAATGAGCAGCAGTGCAATGAGGAGCAGTGCAGTAAGCAGCAGTGCAATAAGGAGCAGTGCAGTAAGGGGCAGTGTAGTAAGCAGCAATGCAATGAGCAGTAGTACAATGAGGAGCAGCGCAGTAAGGAGCAGTGCAGTGAGCAGCAGTGCAACAAGGAGCAGCAGTGCAATAAGGAGCAGCGCAATAAGCAGCAGTGCAATGAGCAGTGCAGTAAGCAGCAGTGTAGTAAGCAGCAGTGCAGTAAGGGGCAGTGCAGTAAGGGGCAGTGCAATGAGGAGCAGTGCAATACCCAGCAGTGCAGTGAGCAGCAGTGCAGTAAGCAGCCATGGGCTGCAGCAGGGATGGGAGCTCGCAGCTGTGAGCTCTGCAGGTCAGCACTGTGCAGCCTTTCCCCATGGCAGTGGGGTCCGTGCATGCAGAGCTGCAGCTGCACCAGGCAGCAACCGCATGCATGGGGGCAGGGCTCCCTGTGCACCCAACTCTGTGCACCCCCACACTTTGCACCTCCACACTTTGCACCCCCACTCTTGCACACCATCACTCTGCACCCCCCTTGTGTGCACCATCACTCTGTGCACCCCCCCACTTTGCACCCTCACTCTGTGCATTCACACTTTGTGAACCCCCCCCACTTTGCACCCCCACTTTGTGCAGCCCCCACCCTGTGCACCCTCATTCTGCACCCCCACACTTCACACCCCAACTCTGTGCACCCCCACACCTTGCACCCCCCACTCTTGCACACCGTCACTCTACACCCCCCCTGTGTGCACTCACACTCTGTGCACCCCCACTTTGCACTCACACTCTGTGCACCCCCCCACACTTTGCACCCCCACACTTTGCACCCCTACACTTTGCTCCCCCACACTTTGTGCACCCCCCCACTTTGCACCCTCACTCTGTGCACCCCCCACTTTGCACCCCCACACTTTGCACCCCCACACTCTGTGCACCCCCCACTTTGCACCCCCACACTTTGCACCCCACACACTCTGTGCACCCCCCACTTCGCACCCCCACACTTTGTGCACCCCCACACTTTGCACCCCCACACTTTGCACCCCCCCACTCTTGCACACCATCACTCTGCCCCCCCACCCCCGTGTGCGCTCACACTCTGTGCACCCCTCCACTTTGCACCCTCACTCTTTGCACTCACACTCTGTGCACCCCCCACTTTGCACCCCCACACTTTGTGCACCCCCCCACTTTGCACCCTCACTCTTTGCACTCACACTTTGTGCACCCCCACTTTGCACCCTCACTCTTTGCACTCACACTCTGTGCACCCCCCCCACTTTGTACCCTCACTCTTTGCACTCACACTTTGTGCACCCCCCACTTTGCACCCTCACTCTTTGCACTCACACTCTGTGCACCCCCCCCACTTTGCACCCTCACTCTGTGCACTCACACTTTGTGCACCCCCCACTTTGCACCCCCACCCTGTGCACCCTCATTCTGCACCCCCACACTTTGCACCCCCCCACTCTTGCACACCATCACTCTGCCCCCCACCCCTGTGTGCACCCCCACTCTGTGCATCCCCCACCCTGTGCACCCCCCACTTTGCACCCTCACTCTGTGCACCCCCCACTTTGCACCCCCACACTTTGTACCCCCACACTTTGTGCACCCCCTCACTTTGCACCCTCACTCTTTGCACTCACACTTTGTGCACCCCCCCACTTTGCACCCTCACTCTGTGCACCCCCACATTTGCACCCCCACACTTTGCACCCCCACACACTCTTGCACACCATCACTCTGGCCCCACCACCCCCGTGTGCGCCCACACTTTGTGCACGCCCCCCACTTTGCACCCTCACTCTTTGCACTCACACTCTGTGCACCCCCACACTTTGCACCCCCACTCTGTGCATCCCCACCCTGTGCACTCCCCCACTTTTGCAACCCTCACTCTGTGCAACTTGCACTCTGTGCACCCCCCACTTTGCACCCCCACACTCTGTGGCACCCCCCCACTTTGCACCCCCACTCGTGCGCCCCCCCACTTTGCACCCCCACATTCTGTGCACCCCCCACTTTGCACCCTCACTCTTTGCACCCACACTCTGTGCACCCCCCACTTTGCACCCCCACACTTTGTGCACTCCCACACTTCACAACCCCAACTCTGTGCACCCCCCCCACTTTGCAACCCTCACTCTTTGCACCCCTACACTTTGCTCCCCCACACTTTTGTGCACCCCCACACTTTGCACCCCCACTCTGTGCACCCTCATTCTGCACCCCCACACTTTGCACCCCCCCACTCTTGCCACCATCACTCTGCCCCCCACCCCCGTGTGGCGCCCACACTTTGTGCACGCCCCCCACTTTGCACCCTCACTCTGTGCACTCACACTCACACTCTGTGCACCCCCCACTTTGCACCCCCACTCTGTGCACTCCCACACTTCACACTCACACCCCAACTCTGTGCACCCCCCCACTTTGCACCCCCCCACTTTGCACCCCCCCACTTTGCACCCCCACACTCTGTGCACCCCCCACTTTGCACCCCCACACTTTGTGCACCCCCCCACTTTGCACCCTCACTCTTTGCACTCGCACTTTGTGCACCCACCCCGTGCACCCTCCTTGTGCACCCCCACGCTCTGCACCCCCCCCCCTTGCACACTCCCCCCTCTGTGCACCCATGGGTGCATTCCCCCTGCCCCCCCCCGCAGTCCCGCCAGGTGAATCGCTCCAACCCCCGGGAGGTGCGCGAGGCCAACAAATATTTCTTCGCCGAGTCGTGCATCGCGCTCTTCGTCTCCTTCATCATCAACGTCTTCGTCGTCTCCGTCTTCGCCGAGGCTTTCTATGGGAAAACCAACATGGATGTGGTGAGCCGGGGGTCGGTTTGGGGGGGTTTTGGGGGGCGCCGGGCCGAGCTGGGAGGACGCGGCGGGGGGGGTCTGGGTGCCCCCCAGCAGCGCCTGGCGTCCCGTTGCAGCACCAGGTTTGTGCCAACGCCAGCAGTGCCCACGCAGGGCTGTTCCCGAGCGACAACGCCACGCTGGAGGTGGACATCTACAAAGGGGTGAGCGCTGCTGATAAGGGCCGTGCTGCTGGTAGCAGCCCCCAGCTGATAACGGCCCCCAGCTCTGATAACAGCCCCCCAGGTGATAGCACAGCCCCCAGTTCTGATAGCACAGCCCCCAGCTCTGATAACAGCCCCCAGTGCTGATAGCAGCCCCCAGTTCTGATAGCAGCCCCCAGTTCTGATAGCACAGCCCCCAGCTGATAGCAGCCCCCAGCGCTGATAGCAGCCCCCAGTTCTGATAGCAGCCCCCAGTTCTGATAGCACAGCTCCCAGTGCTGTTAACAGCTCTGATAGCACAGCCCCCAGCTCTGATAACAGCCCCCAGCTCTGATAGCACAGCCCCCAGCTCTGATAGCACAGCCCCCAGCTGATAGCACAGCCCCCAGCTCTGATAGCACAGCCCCCAGTTCTGATAGCACAGCCCCCAGTTCTGATAGCACAGCCCCCAGCTGATAGCACAGCCCCCAGCTCTGATAGCAGCCCCCAGTTCTGATAGCAGCCCCCAGCTCTGATAGCACAGCCCCCAGCTGATAGCACAGCCCCCAGCTGATAGCACAGCCCCCAGCTCTGATAGCACAGCCCCCAGCTGATAGCACAACCCCCAGCTCTGATAGCACGGCCCCCAGCTCTGATAACAGCCCCCAGCTGATAGCACAGCCCCCCAGCTGATAGCACAGCCCCCAGCTCTGATAACAGCCCCCAGCTGATAGCACAGCCCCCAGCTGATAGCACAGCCCCCAGCTCTGATAACAGCCCCCAGCTGATAGCACAGCCCCCAGCTCTGATAGCACAGCCCCCAGCTCTGATAACAGCCCCCAGGTGATAGCACAGCCCCCAGCTCTGATAACAGCCCCCAGCTCTGATAACAGCCCCCAGCTGATAGCTGGACGGGTCTTTGAAGATCACAGAAATGTAGGATGGTTGGGTTGGAAGGGTGCTAAAAGATTGAGGAGCTCGTTGGGATGTTGGGATGGAAGCGTCCTTAAGGATCCTTGAACAACGGGGTGGTTGGGTTGGAGGGGTCCTGGAAGGTCATAGAGCTGTGGGATGGTTGGAATGAAAGGGTCCTTGAAGGTCACAGAACCATGGGACGGTTGGGATGGAAAGGTCCTGGAAGGTCATAGAGCTGTGGGATGGTTGGGATGGAAGGGTCCTGGAAGGTCACAGAACCATGGGATGGTTGGGATGGAAAGGTCCTTGAAGATCATAGAACCATGGAATGGCTAGGATGGAAAGGTCCTGGAAGGTCACAGAGCCATGGGACAGTTGGGATGGAAGGGTCCTGGAAGGTCATAGAACCATGGGATGGCTGGGATGAAAGGGTCCTGGAAGGTCACAGAGCCATGGGATGGTTGGAATGAAAGGGTCCTTGATGATCACAGAACCATGGGATGGCTGGGATGGAAAGGTCCTGGAAGGTCACAGAGCTATGGGATGGCTGGGATGGAAAGGTCCTGGAAGGCCACGTGTGAGCGCCTCCAGCTGTCGGTGTGTTGCAGGGCGCCGTGCTGGGCTGCTACTTCGGCCCAGCAGCTCTGTACATTTGGGCCATTGGGATCCTGGCGGCCGGGCAGAGCTCCACCATGACCGGGACGTACTCAGGGCAGTTCGTCATGGAGGTCTGCCTGCTGCCCTGCCTTCCTCCCTCTTTTCCCTCTGAACCTTTTCCTCTCCTTTTCTCCTCCCCGCTGTCTGTCCTGGAGCGACTCCTCTCCACTCTGCTCCTCTTCTGTCCTTCCTGCATCCTCACTTCTCCTCTTCCTCTCCCCTGGGTTGTGTCCCTTCTTTTCCCTTCTGCTCTCCTCCCTCATCTGCCCCACGTGTGCCCCCCTGCTCCCCCCCTCCTCTCCTCTTCATTCTCCTCTTCTCCTCCTCTCCCACTCCTCCTTTCTGTCCTGCATCCTCTCTTCCCTTCAGCTCTTTCTTATTTTCATTATTCCTTTTCTCCTCCATCTGCCCAAATTGGGTCCCCTTCTGCTGCTCTGTAGCTCTTCCCTGTTTCTTCTCATCCCCCTCTCAGCTCTCCTCCTCTTCTTTCTTCTCTCCTCCTCTTCCACTCTGCTCCCCTTCTCTCATTCCTGCATCTTTTCTTTTCCTCTCCTGCTCTTCTTCTCCTTCATCTGCCCCACGTCCTCCTGCGCTGCTCTGCTCCTCCTCTTCTGTCCTCTGTCCTCTCTTCTCTTCTTTCTGGGTTATTTCCTTTCTTTTCCTTTCCTGTCCCCCTCCTTCACCACACATCTCCTCTGCTGCTCTTCTTTATCTCCTTGTCCTCCTGTCACCTCCTCCACTCCTCTTCTGTATTTCCTGTATCCTCTTTTCTCTTCTGCTCCTTGGTCCTTCCTGCATCCTCACTTCTCTTCCTCTCCTCTCTGGGTTGTGTCCCTTTTTTTCCCCTTCTGTCTTCCCTCCCCCCTGCCCCCGTGTGTCCTCCCCGCTGCCCCCTCCCCCTCTCCATCCTCTCTATCCTCCTCCTTCCACTCCTTTTCTTTTTCCTGCCCTTTCTTCCCTTCTGCTCTTTCTTATTTTCATTATTCCTTTTCTCCTCCATCTGCCCAAATTGGGTCCCCTTCTGCTGCTCTGTAGCTCTTCTCTGTTTCTTCTCATCCTCCTCTCAGCTCTCCTCCACTTCTGTCTTTCTTCTCTCTTCTCCCCTCTCTCATTCCTGCATCTTTTCTTTTCCTCTCCTGCTCTTCTTCTCCTTCATCTGCCCCACGTCCTCCTGCGCTGCTCTGCTCCTCCTCTTCTGTCCTCTGTCCTCTCCTCTTTCTGGGTTATTTCCTTTCTTTTCCTTTCCTGTCCCCTCCTTCACCAAACCACTCCCCCTTGCTCCCTCTTTTCATCTCCCCCATCCCCCTGTCACCTCCTCCCCTCCTCTTCTGTATTTCCTGTATCCTCTTTTCCTCTTCTGCTCCTGGGTCCTTCCTGCATCCTCACTTCTCCTCTTCCTCTCCTCTCTGGGTTGTGTCCCTTCTTTTCCCCTTCTGCTCTTCTCCTCCTTCTCCTGCCCCATGTGTGCCTCCTCTGCTGCTCTCCTCTCTGTATCTCCTCTCTCCCTCGCTCTCCCCCTTCTCCCTTACTTCTTTCCCCCCGTCCCCCCTTCCTTTACCTTCTCCTTCCTTCCCTTTCTCCTTTTCTCCTCCTCTTCCTGGGTTGTTTCCTTTCCTTTCTCCTTCACTTGTCCTGCTGTGCAGCTCTTCTTTCTTACCTTTATCTCCTCGTCCTCCTGTCACCTCTTCCCCTCCTCTTCCGTATTTCCTTTATCCTCTTTTCCTCTTCTGCTCCTTGGTCCTTCCTGCATCCTCTCTTCTCTTCCTCTCCTCTCTGGGTTGTGTCCCATCTTTTCCCCTTCTGCTCTTCCCCTCCTTCCCCGCCCTGTGTCCTCCCGCTGTCTCCCTCCCCATCTGACTCCCATCTCCTCTCAGCTCTCCTGCTCTCCCACTCTCTCCAATGAAGGGTTAAAATCCTTCTTTTCCTCTTTGCCCTTTGGGCCTTCCTGATCCCCTCCTCCCCCTCGGGTTGTGTCCCTTCTTTTCCCCTTCTGCTCTCCTCCTCCTCCACCTGCCCCACATGTCCCCTTCTGCAGCTCTCCTGCTCTCCTCTCCATCTATTTTCTCACCCTGCTCTCAGTTCTCCTCCTCTTTTATCTCCTCTTCCGCTCTGCTCCTCTCCTGCCTTTCCTGCCCCCTCTTCTCCTCTCTTCTGCTCTCTGTTCTTCCCTCCATGCTTCTCTTCTCCCCTTATGGTCCCCTCTGCCACCGGGCCCCTCCCCCCCCACTCCCCCCTCCCCCTCCCCCCCCCATTACCCCCCTACCCCCATTACCCCCCTTACCCCCCATTACCCCCCCGCCAACCCCAAACCCCTTAAACCCCCCCCTTACCCCCCCCTTACCCCCCTTGCCCCCCATTCCCCCCCCCCCCCCCCATTACCCCTTCTCCCTTATGGTCCCCCTTGCCATAGTTTTCCCATCTCCCCACATCTCCTCCCCCCCACTTCCCCCCCCTTACCCCCCATTGCCCCCTTAACCCTTCTCCCCCCTTATGGTCCCCTGCTCACTTTTCCCCATCTCCCCACACCCCTCCCCCCATTTACCCCCCTATTAAAACCCCCCCTCCCCCCATTACCCCCATTAACCCCCCCCCCTTACCCCCCTTACCTCCCCTGGGCCCCCCATTGCCCCCTTTGGCCCCCCATTACCCTTCTCCCCTTATGGTCCCCTCTGCTCACCGTTCCCCATCTCCCCACATCTCCTCTCCCCCCATTACCCCCTATTACCCCCTGTTACCCCCCCCCTTACCCTTCCTTGCCCTACGTTACCACCCCCTTACCCCCCCTTGGCCCCATTACACCCCCCTTGCCCCCATTACCCTTCTCCCCTTATGGTCCCCCTCTGCTCACAGTTCCCCATCGCCCCACATCTCCTCTCCCCCCCTTATCCCCCCATTACCCCCCCTTATCCACCCCCTTACTCCCCATTGCCCCCCCTTCCCACACCTTCCCCCCCCTTGCCTCCCCATTACCCTTCTCCTCTTATGGTCCCCTACTCACCATTCCCCATCTCCCCACATCTCCTTGCCCCCCATTACCCCCCATTAACCCCCCCCTTATCCCCCCATTACCCCCCCTTGCCCCCCATTACCCTTCTGCCCTTATGATCCCCTCTGCTCACCGTTCCCCATCTCCCCACATCTCTTCTCCCCCTATTACCCCCTATTACCCCCTATTGCCCCCTATTACCCCCCCATTGCCCCCCTTGCCCCCCCTTGCCCCCCATTGCCCCCCATTACCCTTCTCCCCTTATGGTCCCCTCTGCTCACAGTTCCCCATCTTCCCACATCTCCTCTCCCCCCCTTACCCCCCATTGCCCCCCATTATGCCCCCCCGTTGCCCCCCATTACCCCCCCTTACCCCTCCTTGCCCCCCCTTACCCCCCCTTGCCCCCCATTGCCCCCCATTACCCTTCTCCCCTTATGGTCCCCTCTACTCACCATTCCCCATCTCCCCACATCTCCTTGGCCCCCCCATTACCCCCCATTACCCCCCCCTTATCCCCCCATTGCCCCCCATTGCCCCCCCATTAACCCTTCTCCCCTTATGGTCCCCTCTGCTCACCGTTCCCCATCTCCCCCACCATCTCCTTTCCCCCCCTTACCCCCCATTACCCCCCCCTTGCCCCCACTTACCCCCCCCTTGCCCCCCATTACCCTTCTCCCCCTTATGGTCCCCTCTGCTCACAGTTCCCCATCTTCCCACATCTCCTCTCCCCCCCTTGCCCCCCATTGCCCCCCGTTGCCCCCCATTGCCCCCCATTACCCTTCTCCCCTTATGGTTCCCTCTGCTCACAGTTCCCCATCTCCCCACATCTCCTCTCCCCCCATTACCCCCCATTACTCCCTATTATCCCCCCCTTACCCCCCTTACCCCCTTACCCCCCTTGCCCCCCCTTGCCCCCCTTATCACCACTTCTCCTCCCTCAGGGTTTCCTCAACCTGCGCTGGTCGCGCTTTGCCCGCGTGCTGCTGACGCGCTCCATCGCCATCACCCCCACCCTGTTTGTGGCCATCTTCCAGGACGTGGAGCACCTGACGGGGATGAACGACTTCCTCAACGTCCTCATGAGCCTGCAGGTGGGGCGGGGGGTGGGGGAGGAATCTGCAGTGCATCCACAGCATCACGGGATGGTTGGGTTGGAAGGGGGCTCCAGGATCACGGAGCTCTGACCCCCTGCCACATGCAGGGCCACCAACCTCCACGTTTAATAGTAGACCATGCTGCCCATCCAACCTGACTTTGGGATGGACGGGGCACCCACAGCCTCTCTGGCAGCTGTTCCACCACCTCAGCACTCTCACAGCAAACAACTTCCCCCTGCCACCCAAATTTCCCCCTGACACCCAAATTTCCCCCCTGCCATCCCATCGCGTCCTTTGGGATTCCTTCCTGCAAAGCGGGGCTGGGGAGGGAAGGCTGCCCCGATCCCAGCTTCTATCAGTGGGGTGGGAGGGGGGGGTTGGCTGCCTCTGCTCTGTCCCCCCCCCAGGCGGGGTCTGCTTGGCACCTGGCAGCGATGGGACAGAAGGGAATGGCTGCAATGTGGAGGAGGGGGTAGGAGTGCAGATTGTCACCCAGACGTGGAGTGATGGGAACAGGGGGAACGGATGTAGGGTGGAAAAGGGGACAGGAATCCGTTCGTCAGCCGGCGATGGGATGATGGGGAGCAGCTGTAGGGCAGAGGAGGGGACGGGAGCCCACTTGTCACCTGGGCACGCAGTGGTGGGTTGAGGGATGGCTGTAACACGAAGGAGGGGGTGGGAATCCAGATGTGGGGTGATGGGACGAAGGGGAACAGCTGTAATGCAAAGGAGGGGACGGGAATCAGCAAATGCGTGGTGGGAGAAGGGGCAGAAGCTGTGACGGGGAGGAGGGGGCTGGGATGCACTCGTCACCCGGATCACAGGGATGGGATGGGAGGGAATGGCTGTGATGTGGAGGAGGGGGCTGGGATGCACTCATCACCCGGATCACAGCGATGGGATGAGGGGGAACGGCTGCAATGCGGGGGGGGGATGGGATCCACTCGTCATCCTGACACGGAGCGGTGGGATGGGGGGCAGTGGCACAAAGGAGGGGTGGTTGTGGTGATGTGCAGGGGGTGATGGCAGCACGACGGGGGCACTGGGCGATCTGATCGTCAGCTCCCTGCGCCGGGGATGGAGCTCCGTGCTCACGACGTCCCCCAGCCCAACCCACACCACCCCACGGCCCCACGCTTTTCCCACTGGGGAGGAATCCCTCTCCCTGTGTCACAGCACCCTCGGGGGTCGCACGGAGCCAAATCCCCTCCTCGTCCGTCCTCGTCCCTCCTCGTCCCTCCTCGTCCGTCCTCGTCCCTCCTCATCCCTCCTCATCCCTCCTCGTCCCTCCTCGTCCCTCCTCGTCCCTCCTCGTCCCTCCTCGTCCCTCCTCGTCCCTCCTCGTCCCTCCTCATCCCTCCTCATCCCTCCTCGTCCGTCCTCATCCCTCCTCATCCCTCCTCGTCCGTCCTCATCCCTCCTCGTCCGTCCTCGTCCGTCCTCGTCCCTCCTCGTCCCTCCTCGTCCCTCCTCGTCCCTCCTCATCCTTCCTCATCCCTCCTTGTCCCTCCTCGTCCGTCCTCATCCCTCCTCGTCCCTCCTCGTCCCTCCTCGTCCCTCCTCATCCCTCCTCGTCCGTCCTCATCCCTCCTCATCCCTCCTCATCCCTCCTCGTCCCTCCTCGTCCCTCCTCGTCCCTCCTCATCCCTCCTCCTTCCATCTCAGCTCCCGTTTGCCCTCATCCCAGTGCTGACCTTCACCAGCCTGCCCAGCGTCATGAACGACTTCGCCAACGGGCTGTGAGTACGATGGGGGGTGGGTGGGGGTCCGGAGGGGCCCAGGGGGGGGGTTTGGGGGGGGGTCTGTGCTCAGCCCACGCTGCCGGCAGGTTCTGGAAGATCGGCGGCGGCGCGGTCATCCTCCTGGTGTGCAGCATCAACATGTACTTCGTGGTGGCCTACGTGATGGCGCTGAACCACGTGGGGCTCTACGTCGGCGCCGCCATCCTCAGCGTCGCCTACCTGGCCTTCGTCGCCTACCTGGTGAGCAAGTCCTGAAAGGGCGTAGGAACTGCGGGGTGGTTGGGTTGGGAGGGTCCTGGAAGGTCATAGGAACTGCGGGGTGGTTGGGTTGGGAGGGTCCTAAAAGGTCGTAGGAACTGTGGGGTGGTTGGGTTGGGAGGGTCCTGGAAGGTCAAAGAGCCATGAGGTGGTTGGGATGGGTTGGGAGGGTCCTGAAAGGTCAGAGAGCCTTGGGGTGGTTAGGTTGGGTTGGGAGGGTCCTGAAAGGTCGTAGGGCCATGGGGGGGTTGGGTTGGGTTGGGTTGGGAGGGTCCTGAGAGGTCATAGAGCCATGGGGGGGTTGGGTTGGGAAGGTCCTGAAAGGTCAGAGAGCCATGGGGTGTTTGGGTTGGGTTGGGTTGGGTTGGGAGGATCCTGAAAGGTTGGAGAGCCATGGGGTGGTTGGGTTGGGTTGGGTTGGGAGGGTCCTGAAAGGTCAGAGAGCCATGGGGTGGTTGGGTTGGGTTGGGTTGGGAGGGTCCTGGAAGGTCATACAGCCATGGGGTGGTTGGGTTGGGAGGGTCCTGAAAGGTTGTAGAGCCATGGGGGTGTTGGGTTGAGAGGGTCCTGAAAGGTCAAAGAGCCATGGGGTGGTTGGGTTGGGTTGGATTGGGAGAGTCCTGAAAGGTTGTAGAGCCATGGGGTGGTTGGGATGGAAGGGTCTTTAAACATCATAAATCTATAGGATGGTTGGGTTGAGAAGGTCCTGAAAGGTCAAAGAGCCATGGGGTGTTTGGGTTGAGAAGGTCATGTAAGGTCATAGAGCCATGGGGTGATTGGGTTGGAAAGGTCTTTCAACATCATAAATCTACAGGATGGTTGGGTTGGGAGGGTCCTGAAAGGTCAAAGAGCCATGGGGTGGTTGGGTTGGAAGGTCCTGAAAGGTCAAAGATCCATGGGGTGGTTGGGTTGGGTTGGGTTGGAAAGGTCCTGAAAGGTCGTACAGCCATGGGGTGATTGGGTTGAGAGGGTCCTGAAAAGCCATAGAGCCATGGGGTGGTTGGGTTGGGAGGGTCCTGAAAGATTGTAGAACCATGGGGTGGTTGGGTTGGGAGGGTCCTGAAAGGTCGTAGAGCCATGGGGTGGTTGGGATGGAAGGGTCTTTAAACATCATAAATCTACAGGATGGTTGGGTTGGAAGGGTCCTAAAAAATCAAAGTGCCATGGGGTGGTTGGGTTGAGAAGGTCCTGAAAGTTCGTAGAGCCATGGGGTGGTTGGGTTGGGGGGTCCTTAAAGCTTTTAGAGCAGAGGGGTGGTTGGGATGGAAGGGTCCTGAAAGGTCATCTAATGGGTGGGCTGGAAGGGAGCTCGAAGGTCGTGGAAGCACAGGATGATGGGGTGGAAGGGTCCTGGAAGGTCAGAGAACCACAGGCCGGTTGTGCTGGAGGAGCCCTCGCAGCCCTGGGCTGCCCCCCCCCTCCAGCCACCTCCCGGACCCCCCGCGGCCCTGAGCTCTGCCCTGGCTCTCGCTCTGCCCCACGGCGTTCGGTGGCTCCCCCTCGTTTGGGGTCACTTGAAGGCACCGCCAGAACTGCGACCCGCAGTGGGGAGAAGGGACCTGGGCTGCAGCGCCCTCCAGAGCGGCTGCGTGGGGGGCAGGAGCCAAGATGGGGGGCAGGAATCAACGTGGGGGTCAGGAACCTGCATGGGGGGGCAGGAAGGGGCACATGGGGCAGGAAGGAGCAGATGTGGGGCAGGAAGGAGCAGGCATGTAGGGCAGAAAGGGGCGCATGTGGGGCAGGAAGCAACACGTGGGGCAAGAAGGAAGGAGCACACGGGGCAGAAAGGGCGCATGTGGGGCAGAAAGGGGCACATGGGGCAGGGAGGAGCAGATGTGGGGCAGGAGGGAGCACATGGGGCAGAAAGGGGTGCGTGTGGGGCAGGAAACAATGCGTGGGGCAGGAAGGAGCAGATGTGGGGCGGGAAGGAGGACATGTGGGGTAGGAAGGAGCATGTGGGGCAGGAAGGAGTACATGGGGCAGAAAGGGTGCATGTGGGGCAGGAAGAAGCAGATGTGGGGCAAAAGGGGGCGCACGTGGGGCAGGAAACAACATGTGAGGCAAGAAGGAGAAGATTTGGGGCAGGAAGGGCGCATGTGGGGCATGAAGGAGCAGATGTGAGGAAGGAAGGAGCAGATGTGGGGCAGGAAGCAACACATGGGGCAGGAAGGAGAGCATGTGGGGCGGAAAGGCCAAATGGGGCGGAAGAAAGCCATGTGGGGCAAGAAGGGGCACATGGGGCAGAAAGGGTGCATGGGGGGCAGGAAGGAGCAGATGTGGGGCAGGAAGGAAGCAGGGGGAGGAAAGGGAGCATGTGGGTAAGAAGGAGCGAGTGGGGCAGGAAACGCTGTGGGGCAGGAAGGAGGCCTGTGGGCGGGGGCCATGGGGGAAAGGGTAGTGGGGAGGGAGGAGCGATGTGGGGCAGGGGAAGGAGCAATTGGGGCAGGAAGGGTGCCGTGGGGGCAGGAAGGAGCAGACGTGGGGCAGGAAGGGAGATGTGGGGCAGAAAAGGCACATGTGGGGCAAAGGGGGCAGACGTGGGGCAGGAAAGGGGCAATGGGGCGGGGAGCGGACGGGGCAGGAAGGGGCAGTGTGGGGCAGAAAGGGGCATGGGGGGGGCAAAACAACATTGGGGCAGGGAGGAGCGATGGGGGGGGAGGAGCAAGCGGGGGCAGGGGGGGCGGGGGGCAGGAAGGGGCAATGGGGGAGGAAGGGGGTGGGGGAGGGGGGGAGCTGGGGAGGAAGGGCCCCATGTTGGGGGCAGGGGAGCGACGGGGGGGAAGGGGGGGGGGCGGAAGGGGCAGCGGGGCAGGGGAAGGAGCAAAGTGGGGCAGGAAGGCCATTGGGGCAGGAAGGGCGATGTGGGGCAGGAAACAAACGTGGGGCGGGAAAGCAATGGGGGGGCAGGAAGGGCGATGTGGGGGCCCAAAGGGGAGGAAGCAATGGGGCAGGAAGGGCAACGGGGGCAGGAGGGGCAACTGGGCAGGGGAGGGCAGAGTGGGGCAGGAAGGAGCAGATGTGGGGCAGGGAGGGGCAGACGTGGGGCAGGGAAGGGGACGGGGGAGGGAGGGGGACGTGGGGCAGGAAGGCAGAGGGGGCGGAAGGATGGGGCTCCGCCCGCTGCCGTTGCAGACCTGGCTGTGCCTGATCGCGCTGGGCGCCTCGGCGCTGTCCTGCGGAGCCACGGTAAGCGTCACTCGCAGCCTGCTGCCCCAGCACAGCCCGCAGCACCACAGCAAGTAGCGCACACGCGTGTGCGAGTGTGTCACACCCCGTGTGTGTGTGTGTGAGCCGTGTGTGTGTGTACATCCCTGTGTGTCCCCATGTCTGCACATCCCTATGAGTGTTTGTGTGCCCCCGTGTGTGTGTGTGTGAGCCGTGTGTGTGTGTGTGCATCCCTGTGTGTGCGAGTGTGCATCCCTGTGTGTGTGTGTGTACCCCCGTGTGTGTGTGTGTGAGAGCTGTGTGTGTGTGTGTACATCCCTGTGTGTCCCCATGTCTGCACATCCTTGTGTATGTGTGTGTGCCCCCTGTGTGTGTGTGTGCCCCCCGTGTGTGTGTGTGTGCATCCCTGTGTGTGTGTGCCCCTGTGTGTTTGTGTGCATCCCTGTGTGTGTGTGCATCCCTGTGTGTGTGCCCAATGTGAGTGTGTGCGTGCATCCCGTGTGTGTGTGCCCCCGTGTGTGTGTGCCCCTGTGTGTGTGTGTGCATCCTTGTGTGTATTCCCCCTCTGTGTGTGTCATCGTGTGTGTACATTCCTGAGTGTGTGCATGTGTTGTGTTCGTGTGTGTGTCCCCCCGTGTGTGTGTACGTTCCTCAGTGTGTACACCCCCCCATGTGTGTCCTGTGTGTGCACAGTCCCTGTGTGTGTGTGCCTGTGTGTGGTGTATGTGCGTGTATCCTCACGTGTGTACATCCCTGGGTGTGTGCATCCCCAACCCGTGTGTGTGTATCACCCCTCGTGTGTGTGTGTGTGTGTGCGCATCCCCATGTGTCCATGTATGTGTGCGTCCCTGTGTGTGTGTGTGCCCCTGTGTGTGTGTGTGTGTGTGTGCCGTGTGTGTGGTCACATCCCTGTGTGTGTTTCCTTGTGTGTGTTGTGCTGTGTGTGCGCCCTCCCCGGGCACTGATCACCACCAACGTGACAATATTTGCACACACACCAACGTGTGACACTGAACTGCGGCGCCGACGCGGCGGGGTGACGACGCTGCGTTGGTTGTGACAACGTGAGGTCGGGTGTGACGACAACAACACTACTTTGGGTGTGACAACAACAACACTACATTGAGTGTGACAACGCTGCATCGGGTGTGACAACACTACGTGGGCTGTGACAGTGCTGTGTTGGGTGTGACAGCACTCCATCGGGTGTAACGATCCTACGTCTGAGTGTGACAACACTACGTTGAGTGTGACAACACTACGCTGAGTGTGACAACACTACGTGGGCTGTGACAGTGCTGCGTCGGGTGTGACAACACTCCATCGGGTGTGATAATGCCATGTTGGGTGTGTCAACGCTGCGTCACTGGGTGTGACAGCGTCCATCAGGTGTGACAACGCTACCTCAGGTGTACCAACGCTGTGTTGGGTGTGACAGCAGGTGTGACAGCACTGTATCGGGTGTAACAGCGCTCCGTCGGGTGTAACAATGCTGCGTCGGGTGTGACAACACCGCGTCGGGTGTGAGAACACTGTGTCAGGTGTGACAACACCGCGTCGGGTGTGGAAACACTGGTCGGGTTGTGAAAACACGGTCGGGGTGTGGACACACCGCTCGGGTGTGACAACACTGTGTTGGTTTACAACACCCAATGGTCGGGTGTGAAACCCGCGTCGGGTGTGACAACACTGTGTTGGGTGTGACAACACCGCGTCGGGTGTGACAACACTGCGTCGGGTGTGACAACACTGTGTCAGGTGTGACAACACCGCGTCGGGTGTGACGATGCTACGTCGGGTGTGACAACACTGCGTTGGTTTACACACTCTTTGGGTGTAATGTTGATGGTGTGACACGGCGTGGGGTGACCGTGTTGGGTGTAACAACCGCTGTCCTGGGTTGTAACAGTGCTCGTTGGGTGTGAAAACGCAACATCGGGTGTGACAACACTCTTGGTGTCTGTGTACGGGGGTACCCACTGGGTGTGACAACACTGCTTGGGGTTTGTACAATGCCAGTTGGGTGTAAAACCGTGGGCATCGGGTGTGACAACATCCCGGGTGTGAGGTACAACACGGGTGTGAAACAATGGCATTGGGTGGTAACAATGCCAATTTGGGTGTAAGGAACCTTTGGGTGTAACAATGCCCATTGGGTGTGACAACATACACGGTGTAACAATGCCACCGTTGGGGTGTAACAATGGCCATGTTTGGTGTAACACACAATGGCCACTTGGGTGTAAGGATACCATATTGGGTGTAACAATGCTGTGTTGGGTGTAACAATGCCACGTTGGGTGTAATGACACCGTGTTGGATGTAACAATGCCATGTTGGGTGTAAGGACACCGTGTTGGATGTAACAATGCCACGTTGGGTGTGACAACACTACACCGGGTGTAACAATGCCACGTTGGGTGTAAGGACACCATGTTGGGTGTAAGGACACCATGTTGGGTGTAACAATGCTGTGTTGGGTGTAACAATGCCATGTTGGGTGTAACAATGCTGTGTTGGGTGTAACAATGCCATGTTGGGTGTAACAATGCCATGTTGGGTGTAACAATGCCATGTTGGGTGTAAGGACACCGTGTTGGGTGTAACAATGCCACGTTGGGTGTAACAAACCTTTTGGGGTTAAACAAGGCCAGTTGGGTGTAAAAGGCCATGTTGGGGGTGGAAAAACCGGGTTGGGTGTAACAATGCCACGTTGGGTGTAAGGACACCATGCTGGGTGTAACAATGCCACATTGGGTGTAACAATGCCACGGTGGGTGTAACAATGCTGTGTTGGGTGTAAGGACACCATGCTGGGTGTAACAATGCTGTGTTTGGGTGGGAAGGGAACATGGGTGGGGGTAACAATGCCACGTTGGGTGTTAACAATCCACGGTTGGGGTGACAACCTACACCCGGGTGGTAACAAATGGCCCACATTGGGTTAAGGGACACCAATGTTTGGGTGTAACAATGCCACGTTGGGGGTAAAAATGCCAACGGTTGGGTGTAAAGGACACCTGTTGGGTGTAAACAATGCCATTTGTTGGGGGTTTGGGTTAACAATGCCCTTTGTGGTTGGGTTGTAACAATGCCAGTTGGGTGTAAAACAAAAAATCCAATGTTGGGGTGTAAGGACACCTGTTGGGTGTAACAATGCCCGGTTGGGTGTACCAATCCAGGGGGAACAATTGCCTGTTGGGTGTAATGGACAACCTGTTTGGGGTGTAAGCAATTCCAGGTTGGGGGTGGTAAGGACACTTTGGGGGGTGTAACAATGCCTGTTGGGTGTTAAAACCAGTGGGTGTAACAATCCACTTGGGTGGTAAAGGCCACTGGGGGGTAAAATGCCAAACGGTTGGGTGTAAAAGACAAACCGGGGGTGTAACAAGGCCAATTTGGGGGAAGGAAAACCAATGTTGGGTGTAACAAGGCCAGGTTGGGTGGAAACACCCTTGGGGGTAAAGGCCCGGTTGGGTGTAAACAATCCGGGTTGGGTGGTTAAAAATGGAGGGGGGGGTGGAACAATGCCAGTTGGGTGGTAAGGGAACACCTGTTGGGTGTAACAATGCCACGTTGGGTGTAACAATGCCATGTTGGGTGTAAGGACACCATTGGGTGTAACAATGCCATGTTGGGTGTAAGGACACCATGTTGGGTGTAACAATGCCACGTTGGGTGTAACAATGCCACGTTGGGTGTAACAATGCCATGTTGGGTGTAAGGACACCATGTTGGGTGTAACAATGCCACGTTGGGTGTGACAACACTACACCGGGTGTAGCAGCGCTCCGTTGGGTGTAATGACACTACATCGAGGTGTAACAGTGCAACATTGGGTGTAATATCACCATGTTTGGTGTAACGGTGCTGTGCTGAATGTAACGACGCTGCGTTGGGTGTGACAAACCTCCACTGGGGTGTAACAGTGCTGCACCAGGTGTGACACCGTGACACTGTGTCGGGTGTAGCGGTGCTGCACTGTGTGTGACAACGCTGTGTTGGGTGTAACGATGCTGTGTTGGGTTTGAGGACACTGTATTGGGTGTGACAACACCGTGTTGGGGGTGACAATGCTGTCTGTGGGGTGACAACACTACGTTGGGTGTGCCAACACCGTGCTGGGTGTAACAGTGGTGCATTGGGTGTAACAACGCTGCGTTGGACGTGACAAACCTCCATTGGGTGTAACAGTGCTGCGTCAGGTGTGTTGGGTGGGAGAACACCGTGTTGGGTGTGACAGTGCTACACCCGAGCGTGACGGCGCTGTGTTGGGTGTAGCAGTGCTGTGTTGGGTGTGACAACAAGACTTTGGGTGTAACAGTGCTATGTTGGGTGTGAAAACACCACGTTGGGTGTAACAGTGCTACATTGGGTTGCAACAACCATGATGACGGCTATGTTGGGTGTGACAACACTGTGCTGGGTGTAACAACACTGCATTGGTGTAACAACACTTCTTTGGGTGTGACAACACCGTGTTGGGTGTAACAGTGCTACATTGAGTGTAACAACACTGTTGGGTGTAACAATGCTATGTTGGGTGTGAAAACACATTGGGTGTAACAGTGCTACATTGGGGTTGACAACAACCCATTGGGTGTGACAATGCTATGTTGGGTGTAACAACACTGCATTGGGTGTAACAACACTTCTTTGGGTGTGACAACACTGTGTTGGGTGTGATGACACCATGTTGGGTGTAACAGTGCTACACTGAGTGTAACAACGCTGTGTTGGGTGTAACAATGCTGTGTTGGGTGTGACAATGCTACACTGAGTGTAACAATGCTATGTTGGGTGTGAAAACACCACATTGGGTGTAACAGTGCTATGTTGGGTGTGACAACACTGTGCTGGGTGTAACAACGCTGCATTGGGTGTAACAACACTTCTTTGGGTGTGACAGCACTGTGTTGGTGTGATGACACCATGTTGGGTGTAACAGTGCTACATTGAGTGTAACAACGCTGTGTTGGGTGTAACAATGCTATGTTGGGTGTGACAATGCTACACTGAGTGTAACAATGCCATGTTGGGTGTGAAAACACCATGTTGGGTGTAACAGTGCCACATTGGGGTTGACAACAGCCCACTGGGTGTGACAGTGCTATGTTGGGTGTGACAACACTGTGCTGGGTGTGACAACACTGTGCTGGGTGTAACAACACTTCTTTGGGTGTGATGACACCATGTTGGGTGTAACGGTGCTACATTGAGTGTAACAACACAGTGTTGGGTGTAACAATGCTATGTTGGGTGTGAAAACGCATTGAGTGTAACAGTGGTACATTGGGGTTGACAGCAACCCATTGGGTGTGACAGTGCTATGTTGGGTGTAACAACACTGCATCGGTATAACAACACTTCTTTGGGTGTAACAACACTTCTTTGGGTGTGACAACACTGTGTTGGTGTGATGACACCACGTTGGGTGTAACAGTGCTACACTGAGTGTAACAACACAATGTTGGGTGTAACAATGGTATGTTGGGTGTGAAAACGCATTGAGTGTAACAGTGCCACATTGGGGTTGACAGCAACCCATTGGGTGTGACAGTGCTATGTTGGGTGTGACAACACTGCTGGGTATAACAACGCTGTGTTGGGTGTAACAACACTTCTTTGGGTGTGACAACTCTGTGTTGGGTGTGGCAAAACTGTACTGAGTGTAACAACACTGCGTTGGGTGTAACAGTGCTGTGTTGGGTGTGACAACACTGTGTCAGGTGTGACAATCCTACATTGTGTGTAACAACACTGCCTCAGCTGTGACAACACTGTGTCAGGTGTGACAATCCTACATTGTGTGTAACAACACTGCCTCAGCTGTGACAACACTGTGTTGGGTGTGACAACGCTACGCTTGAGTGTAACAACGAGCGTGTGTTGGGTGTAACAGTGCTACACTGAGTGTAACAACACTGCATTGATTGTAACAGTGCTACATGGGGTGTGACAACACCAGGTTGGGGGTGGCAACACTGTGTTGGGTGTGACAATGTTACATCGGCTGTAATAATGCTGTGTTGGGTGTGACAACGCTGTGTTGGGTGTGACAATGCTACACTGGGTGTGATAACATCGTGTTGGGTGTGACAACAACGCTGCACTGGGTGTAATAGTGCTACAGTGGGTGTGATAACACCATGTGGAGTGTGATAACAACACTGCACTGGGTGTAATAGTGCTACAGTGGGTGTGATAACACCATGTTGAGTGTGATAACACCGTGTTGGGTGATAACGCATGATGTGAAACTACACGTTATGTTGGGTGTGACAACACGATGTGTGAAACACTGTCGGCTAGGTTGTACACATGTTGGGTGTGAGTCAACACTGCCTATGTGCTACATGGTGAGTGTGTGATAACACTGTTGTGTGATAACACAGTGGTTGACACACTGCTGGTGTAACAGAGCTACACTGGGTGTGACAACGCCACAATGGGTGTGACAACAACACTGCATTGGGTGTAACAGTGCTACGTTGTGTGTGACAGTGTTGGGTGTGACAACACCACACTGAGTGTGACAACACCGTGTTGGGTGTGATAACAACACGTTGGGTGTGATAACACCGTGTTGAATGTGATAACACCATGTAGGGTGTGACAACACTGCAGTGGGTGTAACAGTGCTGCGTTGGGTGTGACAACGTTGGGTGTGACAACAACACTGCACTGGGTGTAAGAGTGCTACGTTGAGTGTGACAACACCACACTGAGTGTGATAACACCGTGTTGGGTGTGATAACACCGTGTTTAGTGTGACAACAACACATTGGGTGTGACAACACTGCACTGGGTGTAACAGTGCTACGTTGGGTGTGACAACGTTGGGTGTGACAGCAACACTGCAGCCGGGTGTAACAGTGCTACGTTGAGTGTGACAACACCACACTGAGTGTGATAACACCGTGTTGGGTGTGATAACAACACGTTGGGTGTGATAACGTTGGGTGTGACAACAACACTGCACCGGGTGTAACAGTGCTACGTTGTGTGTGACAACACCACACTGAGTGTGATAACACTGTGTTGGGTGTGATAACGCCATGTTGAGTGTGATAACAACACACGCGTTGGGTGTGACAACACTGCACTGGGTGTAACAATGCTACGTTGGGTGTGACAACACCACACCGGGTGTGACAACACCGTGTTGGGTGTGACAACAACACTGGTGTACATGTGTGGTGTGACTAACACCACGGGTGTTGACAACTGTGGTGACACAACACGTGTGGAAACACCGTTGATGTGAAACACACTGGGTGTAAGAGTGCTACGTTGTGTGTGACAGTGTTGGGTGTGACAACACCACAGTGAGTGTGACAACACCATGTTTGAGTGTGATAACAACACGTTGGGTGTGATAACGTTGGGTGTGACAACAACACTGCACCGGGTGTAACAGTGCTACGTTGGGTGTGACAACACCACACTGAGTGTGATAACACCGTGTTGGGTGTGACAACAACACGTTGGGTGTGATAACGTTGGGTGTGACAACAACACTGCACTGGGTGTGATAACACTGCACTGGGTGTAACAGTGCTACGTTGAGTGTGACAACACCACACTGGGTGTGACAACACCATGTTGGGTGTGACAACACCGTGTTGGGTGTGACAACAATACGATGGATGTGATAACAACATGTTGGGTGTGATAACACTGCACTGGGTGTAACAGTGTTACGTTGGGTGTGACAACGTTGGGTGTGACAGCAACACTGCACCGGGTGTAACAATGCTATGTTGAGTGTGACAACACCACACCGGGTGTGATAACACCGTGTTGGGTGTGATAACAACACGTTGGGTGTGATAACACCGTGTTGAATGTGATAACACTGCACCGGGTGTAACAGTGCTATGTTGGGTGTGACAACACACACACACACACACACACACACACACTCACACTCACACTACACTCACACACCCGGATTTGGGGTAGGGAGCACAGCACGGTGCCGCTGTTGCTCTGGTCCCACTTTGGGGGCGGTGCTGACGGTCTCCCCTTCGCCCCACAGCGCTGCTGGGCCTTCGCCGCGCGCCCGGAGCTCTTCCTCCTCAACAACGTCGGCGTGGACGCGGCGGTGACACGGTGATGTGGGATGGCGGCTGGAGATGGAGCGGCACCGCCACGAACTGCATGGAACCGGGATGGAAGCACAACGGCGTCGGGATGGAACCAGAATGGCACCAAAATGGGACCAGAATAACACAGGGGTGGCACTGGGATGGAACCAGAATGGCATTGGGACGGAACTGGGATGGCGTTGGGATGGAACCAGAATGGCACCAGAATGGCACCAGAATAACACAGGGGTGGCATTGGGATGGAACCAGGATGGTGTTGGGATGGAACTGGGATGGCACCAGAATGGCACCAGAATAACACAGGGGTGGCACTGGGATGGAACCAGAATGGCGTTGGGATGGAACTGGGATGGCATTGGGATGGTATTGGGATGGCATCAGAATGGCACCAGAATAACATAGGGGTGGGATTGGGATGGCACCAAAGCGGGACCAGAATAACACAGGAATGGCACTGGGATGGAACTGGGGTGGTATTGGGATGGCAGCAGAATGGCGATGGGATGGAACTGGGATGGCACCAACATGGCACCAAAATGGCACCAGAATAACACAGGGGTGGCACTGGGATGGAACCAGAATGGCGTTGGAATGGGGTGGTATTGGGATGGTATTGGTGGTATTGGGATGGCACCAGAATAACACAGAGGTGGCATTGGGATGGCACCAGAATGGCGTTGGGATGGAACTGGGATGGCATTGGGATGGCACCAAAATGGCACCAGAATAACACAGGGGTGGCACTGGGATGGAACCAGAATGGCGTTGGGATGGAACTGGGGTGGTATTGGGATGGTACTGGGATGGCACCACAATGGCAATGGGATGGAATTGGGATGGAACCAGAATGGTGTTGGGACAGAACTGCGATGGCATTGGGATGGTATTGGGATGGCACCAGAATGGCACCAGAATAACACAGGGGTGGGATTGGGATGGTATTGGGATGGCACCAAAATGGCACCAGAATAACACAGGGGTGGCACTGGGATGGAACCAGAATGGCGTTGGGATGGAACTGGGATGGCATTGGGATGGTACTGGGATGGCACCAGAATGGCACCAAAATGGCACCAGAATAACACAGGGGTGGCATTCGGATGGAACCAGAATGGCGATGGGATGGAACTGGGATGGCACCAGAATGGCACCAGAATAACACAGGGATGGCATTGGGATGGAACCAGAATGGTGTTGGGATGGAACTGGGATGGCATTGGGATGGTGCTGGGATGGCACCAGAATAACACAGGGGTGGCAATGGGATGGCATTGGGATGGCACCACAATGGCGTTGGGATGGAACTGGGATGGCACCAAAATGGCACCAAAATGGCACCAGAATACCACAGGGGTGGCACTGGGATGGAACCAGAATGGTGTTGGGATGGAACTGGGGTGGTATTGGGATGGCACCAGAATAACACAGGGATGGCATTGGGATGGCATTGGGGTGGCACCATGATGACATTAGGACGGCTTTGGGATGGCACCACAATGGCATTGGGATGGAACTGAGATGGCACAAAATGGGATCAAAATGGTGCCAGGAAAACACAGGGATGACATTGGGGTGGCACCACAATGGCACTGCGATGGCACCAGGATGGCACCAGAATAACACAGGGATGGCACCACAGTGGCACTGGGACAAAATTGGGATGGCATTGGGATGGTATTGGGATGGCACCAGAATGGCATGGGATGGAACTGGGATGGCATCAAAATGGGGCCAGAATAACGCAGGGATGGCACTGGGATGGCACCAAAATGGCACCAAAATGGGATCAAAATGGCACTAGGATAATACTGGGATGGCATTGGGGTGGCACCAGAATAACAGAGGGATGGCACCACAATGGCACTGGGACAAAACTGGGATGGCATTGGGATGGTATTGGGATGGCACCAGAATGGCATTGGGATGGAACCGGGATGGCATCAAAATGGGGCCAGAATAACGCAGGGATGGCACTGGGATGGCATTGGGGTGGCACCATGATGACATTAGGATGGCTTTGGGATGGCACCAGAATGGCGTTGGGATGGAACTGGGATGGCACCAAAATGGCACCAAAATGGGATCAAAATGGTGCCAGGATAACACAGGGATGGCACTGGAGTGGCACCAGGATGGCACTGGGACAAAACTGGGGTGGCATTGGGATGGCATTGGGATGGCACCAGAATGGTGATGGGATGGAACCGGGATGGCATCAAAGTGGGGCCAGAATAACACAGGGATGGCACTGGGATGGCACCAAAATGGCACCATGATGACATTAGGATGGCTTTGGGATGGCACCAGAATAACAGCACGATGGCATTGGGTTGGCACCACAATGGCACTGCGATGGCACCAGGATGGCACCAGAATAACAGCGGGGTGACACTGGCAGGACATTGGGATGGCGCCATGATGACATTGGGGTGGCACTGGGGTGACAACAAAACTACCAAAATGGGAGCGCAGTAACGGGGTGGCATTGGGGTGGCACCAGAATAACAGCGGGTGGCACTGCAACAAAAGCAGGATGGCGCTGGGCTGGCGTGTCCCCAAGTGTCCCCAAGTGTCCCAAGTGTCCCCAACACGTCCTCAACAATCTGCAATGTGTCCCTGATGGGTCCCCAATGTGTCCCCAACGTGTCCTGAACATGGCCCCAGTGTCCCCAGTCTGTGCCCCGTATGTCCCCAGTGCGTCCCCAACGTGTCCCCATCGCATCCTCAATGTGTCCCCATTGTCCCCAACGTGTCCTTAGTGTGTCCCCAATGTGTTCTCTTGTGTGTCCCCAACATGTCCCCAGTGTGTGTCCCTGATGGATCCCCAACGTGTCCCCATTGTGTCCCCTGTGTGTCCCCAACGTGTTCCCAATGTGTCCTTAATGTGTCCCCAACACGTTCCCAATGTGTCCCCAACGTGTCCCCAGTGCATCATCAGTGTGTCCCCATTGTGTCCCCTACATGTCCCCCATGTGTCCCCATTGTGTCCTCGGTGTGTCCCCAACACATCCCCAGCATGTCCCTATTGTGTCCTCAATGTGTCCCCAATGTGTCCCCAGTGCATCATCAGTGTGTCCCCATTGTGTCCCCATGTCCTGCATGTGTTCCCCCATGTGTCCCCAACATGTCCCCAACCACATCCCCAGTGTGTCCCCATCACGTCCTCTGTGTGTCCCCAACATGTCCCCCATGTGTCCCCATTGTGTCCTTGGTGTGTCCCTGATGGATCCCCAGCATGTCCCCAACATGTCCCCGTGTGTCCCCTGTGTGTCACCAATGTGTGTCCCCAGTGTGTCCCCAACATGTCCCCCATGTGTCTGCAGTGTGTCCCTGGTGTGTCCCCAACATATCCTCACTGTGTTCTCTGTGTGTCCTGTGTGTCCCCAACATGTCCCCATGTGTCCCCATTGTGTCCTTGATGTGTCCCCAACGTATCCCCGATGTGTCCCTGATGGATCCCCAACATGTCCTGCATGTGTTCCCCCATGTCCCCAACATGTCCCCAACACATCCCCACTGTGTCCCCATCATCCTCTGTGTCCACATGTCCCCATTGTGTCCCCAATGTGTCCCCATCACGTCCTCTGCGTGTCCCCAACATGTCCCCAATGTATCATCAGTGTGTCCCCAAAGTGTCTGCAGTGTGTCCCTGGTGTGTCCCCAGCATATCCTCACTGTGTCCTCTGTGTGTCCCCAACATGTCCCCATGTGTTCCTGATGTGTCCCCATGGTGTCCTTGGTGTGTCCCCAACACATCCCCATGTGTCCCTGATGGATCCCCAGCATGTCCCTTTTTGTCCCCTACATGTCCCCTGTGTGTCCCCAGTGTGTCCCCAACATGTCCCCCACGTGTTCCCCCATGTGTCCCCAACGTGTCCCCAACCCACACCCCAGTGTGCCCCTACTCCTCGGTGTCCCCAACAGTCCCCAGTGTGTCTGAGGGTCCCTGGTGCGTCCCCAACGTATCTCCAGTGTGTCCCTGATGGATCCCCAGCATGTCCCCAACGTGTCCCTTTGTGTCCCCTACGTGTCCCCTGTGTGTCCTCAATGTGTCCCCAACATGTCCCCAAATTTCCAGTGTTCCCCATGTGGTCCCCAGCATGTCCCCCAGGTTTCCCCATTTGTTCCTTGGTGTTCCCAACCATCCCCGATGGTCCCTGAGGTCCCCAACATGTCCCCATTGTGCCCCAAATGTCCCCCAGGTGTCCCCATTTGTCCCGTGTGCCCGGGCCCCAGTGTCCCCAAATGTTCCCCATGTGGCCCCATTGTCCCCAGGTGTCCCCATGTCCCCCAGTGTCCATGGTCCCCGGTGGTCCCCATGTCCCAGTGTTCCCCAGTGTGTCCCCAAGTGTCCCCAACCCACTCCTCTTGTGTCCCAAAGTCCCCCATTTGCCCCATTGTGTCCTTGGTGTGTCCCCAACACATCCCCATGTGTCCCTGATGGATCCCCAGCATGTCCGTTTTTGTCCCCTACATGTCCCTTGTGTGTCCTCAATGTGTCCCCAACGTGTCCCCATTGTGTCCCCCAACAGTCTGCAGTTTTCCCCCTGGGTCCCCAACGTTCCCCCAACCCACCCCAGTATGTCCCCATCACGTCCTCTGTGTGTCCCCAACATGTCCCCAGTGTGTCTGCAGTGTGTCCCTGGTGTGTCCCCAACGTATCTTCAGTGTGTCCCTGATGGATCCCCAGCATGTCCCCAACATGTCCCCGTTGTATCCCCTACATGTCACCAATGCGTGTCCTCAATGTGTTCCCAATGTGTCCCCAGTGGTCCCCCCCCAAATGTCCCCAAGTGCCCGGGTGTCCCCAAAATCCCAGTGTCCCCCTTTGTCCCCAACATGTCCCCCATGTGTCCCCATTGTGTCCTTGGTGTGTCCCCAACACATCCCCGATGTGTCCCTGATGGATCCCCAACATGCCCCCATTCTGTCCCCTATGTGTCCCCTGTGTGTCCTCAATGTGTTCCCAATGTGTCCCCATCGCATTCTCAATGTGTCCCCAACATGTCCCCATGTGTCCCCATGGTGTCCTTGGTGTGTCCCCAACACATCCCCAGTGTGTCCCTGATGGATCCCCAGCATGTCCCCAAAACTGTCCCCACGGTCCCCCTGTGGTCTTCAGTGTGTTCCCAAAGATCTTTGCCCGGGTGGTCCCCAGTGTCCTCTGTGTGTCCCCAACATGTTCCCAACATGTCCCCAATGCATCATCAGTGTGTCCCCATTGTGTCCCCAAAGCCTGCTTGTCCCCCCCTGTGTCCCAACGTTTCCCCCCAGCCACCTCCCCAATGGTCCCCATCACGTCCTCTGTTTCCCCCAACGTCCCCGTGTATCAAAAGGTCCCCAATGTGTCGCAGTTTGTCCCGGCTGTCCCCAATTCCTCCGCCCCGTGTCCCCAACGTCCCCCAGTGCCCCATTGTGTCCTTGGTGTTCCCCAAACTCCCCTTTGTGCCCTGATGGATCCCCAACATGTCCCCATTGTGTCCTCGGTGTGTCCCTGATGGATCCCCAGAATGTCCCCAGCATGTCCCCATTGTGTCCCCTGTGTATCCTCAGTGTGTTCCCAGTGTGTCCCCAGTGCAACATCAGTGTGTCCCCATTGTGTCCTCAATGTGTCCCCAACATGTCCCCAGTGCATCATCAATGTGTCCCTGGTGTGTCCCCAACATGTCCCCCATGTGTTCCTGATGTGTCCCCAATGTGTCCTCTGTGTGTCCCCAACACATCCCCAGTGTGTCCCTGATGAATCCCCACTGTGTCCCCTACATGTCCCCTGTGTGTCCCCAACGTGTCCCCAGTGCACCATCAGTGTGTCCCCAGCGTGTTCCTGATGAGTCCCCATTGTGTCCCTGTTGTGTCCCCAGTGTGTCCTCGATGTGTCCCCAGCGTGTCCCCAGCGTATCATCAGTTGGGTTTCCCCAGCACGCCGAACAATCCCCAGGGGCCCGCGGGGCCCCAACCGGGCCCCAGTGGCCCCCAACAGGCCCCCATGTGTACTGTGGGGCCCCAACCTGCCCCACGGTTCCCCCATTGTGCCCAAAAAGCCCCAATTCCAACATGTCCCCAACCTGTCCCCAATGTGTCCCCATTGTGTCCCCAACATGTCCCCAAATATCATCATGTCCCCAACCTGTCCCCAACCTGTCCCCAGTGTGTCCCCAACATGTCCTCAGTGTGTCCCCAACATGTCCCCAACGTGTCCCCAAAGTGTCCCCAGTCCACGCGGTCGTTCCTTCCCCAATTAATTTGGCTTCCTTCGGTTCATTTCACTCTCGGTTAATTACCAGGCTGGGGCCACGCTGGGGTCCTTCGGTTCGGTCTCTAATTACAGCTGCGCTCGTTAAATCTCTCATTAAGTCTGCTGCCAACCGCAGCTTTTGGTGCCCGCGTGTTCAGCGCCACGGGGTGGGGAGCTGTGGGGTGGGATCTATAGGGTGGAGATCTATGGGGTGGGACCTATAGGGTGGCAACCTATAGGGTGCGATCAGTAGGGTGGGGATCTATGGGGTGGGGAGGGGGGGACCTATGGGGGGATCTATGGGGCGGGGACCCATGGGGCGGGACCTATGGGGTAGAGATCTACGGGGTGGGGGTCTATGGGGTGGAGATCTATAGGGTGGGACCTATGGGGTGGAGATCCATGGGGTGGGGATCCATGGGGCGGGGATCCATGGGGCGGGGACCTATAGGATGGAGATCTATGGGGGCGGGACCTATGGGGTGGGGATCTATGGGGTGGAGATCTATAGGGTGGGACCTATGGGGTGGGGATCCATGGGGTGGGGATCCATGGGGCGGGGATCCATGGGGCGGGGGGACCTATAGGATGGAGATCTATGGGGCGGGACCTATGGGGTGGGGATCCATGGGGGGGGCCATGGGGGGGGCCATGGGGGAAAGGGGGGGGGAAAAGGGGGGGGCTATGGGGGGAAAAGGGTGGGACCATGGGTGTGGGGATCCATGGGGGGGGGGCCAGGGGGGGGAAGGGGGGGGAAAAAGGGGGAAATGGGGGGGCCCGGGGGGGGGTTTTCCTCTTTCCTTTTTTCCTTTTTCTTCCCCTTTTCCTTTCCCTTTTCTTCCCCCCTTTCTTCCCCCCCCCCGGGGGGGATTTAAGGGGGGGGGCCCTGGGGCGGGGGGGGGGTCATTGGGGGTTGGGGGGGCTTGGGGGGGGCCGGGGCGGGTCAGGGGTTTAAGGGGGGGCCTTGGGGGGGGACATTTTTTTTGGGGCCCCGGGGGTCTTGGGGGGGGACCGGGGGGGGGGGGGAACCCCTTGGGGGGGTTTTGGGGGGGGGTTTTTTTTTTTTCCCCCTATCGGGGTTCTGGGTTTCTTTTTTTTTGGGGGGCCCCCCCTTGGGGGGCTTCCTTTCGGGCGGGGGGAAACCTTTTCGGGACCCCCCCCTTGGGGGGGAGACCTATGGGGCGCCTAGGGGGAAACCCTTGGGGTGGGGGGGTGGGACCTATGGGGTTGGGGTTTATTGGGGCGGCCCTGGGGGTGGGGATCCGGGGGGTTTCCAATTGGGGGGATTGGGTGGGGATCCATGGGGGGGGGCCATGGGGCGGTGGGGGGGGGAGTAGGGGGTCGGGGTGGGAACCTGGGGCGGGGGAAAATTAGGGTTGGGGTCCCCCCCCCCCCGACCCCGGGGGCCCCCCCCCCCCCCGGGGGAAAAACAGGGGGGCCCAAAAGGCCCCCCCCCCCCCCCCCCCAAAGGTCCCCGGACTGGGGCCCCCACCCCCCCACCCCCCCAAAGGGGCCCCGGGGGGGGTTTAGGGGGCCCCGACCCCCGGGGGGGGGGGGGGGGGGGGGGGGGAAAAGGGGGAGGGGGGTTTTGGGGGGGGGGGGGGGGGGGGGGGGGGGGGGTTTTTTTGGTTTTTTTGGGGGGGGGGGGCCCCCGGGGAAAGGGGAAAATATTTGAAAAAAACCCCCCCCCCCCCCCCCCAAAAAACCCCAAAAACCCCCCACCACCCCCCACCCAAAAAAAAAAAAAAAAAAAAAAAAAAAAAAAACCCCCCCCCCCCCCCCCCCCAAAAAAAAAAAAAAAAAAAACCAACCCCCCCCCCCCAAAAAACCCCCCGCCCCAAAAAAATTGGGGGGAAAAAAGTTTTTCCCCCAAAACCCAAAAACCCCCCCCCCCCCAAACCCCCCCCAAAGGGAGGGGAAAATTTCCCCCCCGCCCCAAAGCCCACCCCCCCCCCCCCGCTCCCCTCCCCCGGGACCCCAAGCCCCCCCACGCCCCAAAAAAAAACCCCAAAATAAAAACCCCCCCCCCCCCCCTCCCCCCCCCCCCCCCAAGCCCCCCCCAACCCCCCCCCCCCCCCCACCCCAACCCCCCCTCACCTCCCCCCCAAAACTCCTTTCCCCCTCCCCCCCCCCCCCCCCCCCAAAAAAAAAAACCCCCACCCCCAAAAAAAAACCCCCCCCCCCCCCCCCCCCCCGCCCCCAAACCCCCCCCCCAACCTAGTTTCCCCCCAGCCCAATCCCCCCCCACCCCCCGCCCCCCCAAACCACCCCCCCCCCCTTACCCCCCCCCCCCCCCCCCCAACCCGCCCAAACCCCCCCCCTTCACCCCCCAAACACACCCCCTCCCCCTTTCCCCTTTCCCCCTTTCCCCCAACCCCAAACCCCCCCCCCGGGCCCCGCCCCGGCCCCAACCCAAACCCCATCCCCCCCCCCCCCCCCAAACCCCCCCAAAACCCGTTAGCCCCAAACCCACCACTCGCCCCACCCTCCCCCAAACCCCCTTCCCCCAAACAGCCCGCCCCCCTCCCCCCCACTCCAAACCCCTCCCCCCCGCCACCCCCCCCCTTTCCCCCCCCCCCCACCCCCCCCCAGCCCCCACCCAAAATCCCCCCCCCCCCCCCACCCCCTCCCCTCCCCCCCCCTGGGCCCCGACCCCCAAAAAAAGGGGAAACCCCGAACCCCCGAAGGGCCGGGGAAAGCTCTCCCAACAGCCGCGCTCTCTTCTCCCCTTTCCTCCCCATCCCCTCCTCCTCCTCCCCCCCCTTGCCCCCCCCCATCCCGTCCCCAGGGCCGCCCAGGCTGAGCGGAGCCATTCCCACCACGTGCTGCGCCACCTTCCTGCCCACCGCCGTGGGATCGGGGCTGACCCCCGCCCGCACCTTGCAGGCAACCAGCGCCCCGTAGCGACCCAGAGCCGTGTGGGGCGAGGGGGGGTCGCCGGGGGGGGGTCCGTGGGTGTAGGAGGCGATGAAGCAGTCGGGGGGCACGGCCAGGAACGCGGCGCGGCGCAGCGCCATCTTCTCACCCATGGAGCCTGGGGGGGAAAACGTGGGGATGTGGGGGGGAAACTGAGAGTTGGGGGGCGTGAGGACGCAGATGGGGGCACGGGGGGGGCGCACATAGAGATTGGGGGCATGGGGACACAGTGCCACGGGGGAAGGAGGGGACACCTTTGGGTGATGGGGGCACAGAGGGGACAATGCCAGAGCTGAGCGATGGGACGCAGAGCCACAGACTGGGGAGGTGGGGACACAGCGATGTGGGGACATGGAGGGGACACAGAGAGAGTTGGGGGTCAGGGGGACACAGATGTGGGGACATGGGGGGGCACACACAGAGATTGGGGGTCATGGGGACAGAGGACACTGTCAGAGCTTGGGGTCATGGGGACACAGAGGGGACACAGAGAGAGTTTGGGGTGATGGGGACACAGTGATGTGGGGACACGGAGGGGACGCACACAGAGGTTGGGGGCATGGGGACACAGTGCCACTGGGAAAGGAGGGGACACCTTTGGGTGATGGGGGACAACTGAGAGGGTTTGGGGTGAGGGGGACACAGAGGGGACAATGCCAGAGCTGAGCGATGGGGACACAGAGCCAGAGACTGGGGAGATGGGGACACAGCGATGTGGGGGTTGTGGGGACACAGATGTGGGGACACGGAGGGGACACACTCAGAGATTGGGGTGGGGGGGACACAGAGGGACACTGCCACAGATTGGAGTGAGAAGGACACAGCGCCATGAGGAATGGGGGGGACACAGAGACACAAAGGGGACACTGACAGAAAGGCAGGGAGCTGCTGGAGAGGGGCCAGAGGATCCACGGAGATGAGCAGGGGGCTGCAGCACCTCCCTATGAGGACAGGCTGAGGGAGCTGGGCTTGTTCAGCCTGCAGAAAAGAAGCTGCGGGGTGAATCATTGCAGCCTTCAGCACCTCAAGGGAGCCTGCAGACAGGAGGGGAGTCAGCTCTTGGGAAGGGGAGAGAAAGTGCAGGACGAGGGAATGGTTGGAATGAGGGAGGGGGCGGATTTCAGCTGGAGTGTCAGGGGGAGTTGATTTGCTGTGAGAGCGGTGAGGTGCTGGAACAGCCTGCCCCAGGAGGCTGTGGATGCCCCGTCCATCCCTGAGGTGTTCGAGGCCAGGTTGGATGGGGCCCTGGGCAGCCTGGGCTGCTGTGAAACGTGGAGGTTGGTGGCTTTGTGGGGTTGGAGCTTCGTGATCCTTGAGCTCCCTCCCAACCCCACCATCCGGTGATGCTGTGATGCTGCCAGAGATCGGGGTGAGAAGGACACAGCGTCACGAGGAACAGAGGGGACACAGAGGGGACACAGAGGGGACACTGACAGGGTTTGGGGTCGCAGGAACACAGCGGGGACGCTGCCACAGATCAGAGGCACAGAGACACAGCGGGGACGCTGCCAGAGCCGAGTGCCACAGGGAACAGAGCAGACACTGCTGAAGTTTGGGGTGGGAGGGACGCGGTGCTGCGGGGACACGGGGGGGGCACAGAGGGGACACGGGGGGGGGGGGGGGGGGACACAGCAAGGCTTCTCACCGATGGTCAGCGCGAGGCGCTCACTGAGCAGAGCCCCCCCGGGTTCCATCCGCAGCTGCGAGAGCTCCGCGCTGCTCAGGAAACGCTGCGGGGACAAAAAGGCGGGGGGGGGGGGGCAGATGGGGGGCTGAGCGCCACCCCCTCCCACCCCCCAGCGGGGTGACAGCGACAGGGCGACGTGGTGACGCAGCGCCCACCTTCGTGCAGGAGGAGGGGGGGGCCGCGCTGTGGCAGTGCCCCATGGCAGCCGTGGCGGCGTCACGCACCAACTGCTGGAAGGCAGCGTTGCGCGCCACGAAGTCCGTCTCGCAGTTCACCTGTGGGATTTGTTTGGTTGGTTTTCTTCGGGGGGGGCTCAATAACAGCTGTGCTCCCTCCCGGCCCCCCCCCCAGACCCACCTCGACCAGCACAGCGCAGTGCCCGCCCTGCAGCGCCCCCAGCAGCCCCTCCTTTGCCCGTCGCTCCCGCAGCCGCTCGGCGCGCCGCCAGCCCTCCTCCTGCGCCCGCGCCAACAGCCACGCCTCGGCCTGGGGGGGCACAAAATTGGGGGGGGGTCATCAGCAAACAGGAGGGAAAACGCAGCTGGGGGAGAGGAGGGGGGGCTGCCCTCCTTCCTAGGGAGCCTGAAGTTCCCACAGCCCCCCTCCCACCCACTGTTATCCCCCAGCTCTCCCTCCCCGCTCTTTCCCTTTGGGTTCCCCTTTCTGTCCCCTCCCCCAGCCCCCCCCCAAAGAATTTCTTCAGCCCCCCCAAATCCCACCCCCCAATCCCTGCCATCAAGCCCCCCCAAGTTCCTCAACTCCCCTCCCCTCCTCCCCTTCCTCAACCCCCTTCCCCCCCCCAACTCTTACCCCAATCCCCTCCCCCCTCCCGGTTTCCTTCGGTCCCCCCCAAATCCGTCCCCCCCCCAACCCCCCCACCTCCCCACCCCCCCTAAAACCCACCCCCCCACCCTTCCTTCTTCCAGCTGCCACCCCCCAGCCCCCCCCCAGATTCCCCACCCCCCCCCCCCCCCCCCCATCCCAGCCCCCCCCACCCACTCTTATCCCCAACAAACCTTTCCCTTTTTTTTTTCTTTTGGGTTCTCCTTCCTGTCCCAGCCCCAAGCCCCCCCCCCCCGATCCGCCTCTCTCCCACCCTCACCCCCCAAATCCCGCTCCCCAGCCCCCCCCAACCACTTTGCCTTTTTCAACCCTTCCTGTTTCATTTGAGTCCCCCCCCTTCCTATCCCCCCCCAGCTCCCCAAAATCCCACACTCACTCAATCCCTTCAGCCTCCCCAAATCCCCTCGTTCCCCCCCCCCCCCTTTTCCCCCCCCCCCCCCCCCCCCCCTCCCCTCAGCCCCCCTCCTACCCGCCTTACCCTCCCTGTTCCCTTTGGGTTTCCCCCAAAATTCCTGCCCCCCCCATTCTTTCCCCCCCCTAAAATCCCGCCCCCCCATTTTTCCCAAAAGCCCCCCCCATTTTTTTTTTCTTTCCAACTGCCACCAGCCCCCCCCCAAGTCCTCTCCCCCCCCTCTCCAAAGCCCCTCCCAGCCCCTCCCCCCACTGTTAAACCCCAAACCCCCAAACCCCTCCCCGCTTCCCTCCCCCCCAGCTCCTAAATCCCACCCCCCTCAAACCCCCTCAGTGCCCCCAAACCCCACCCCCCCCATTTTCCCCCCCCTTTTCCCTCCCACCAACCTCCCCCGGATCCCGCCCCCCCCCTCCCCCCCCCATTTCCTTTTGGTCCCCCCCCCCCCCCCCCCCCTCTCCCCCCCCAAATCCCACCCCCCATCCTCCCCTCTTCCAGCCCACCACCCCCCCCATTTCCCCACTTTTTGGGGAACCCCCCCCCTTTTCCACCCTTAACCCCCCCCTCCCCCACCCGTTTTCCTTTGGGTTCTTTCCGTTCCCCCCCCCACCCCCCCCCAACCCACCCCTCCCCCCATCCTCCCCTTTTTCCAGCTCCCCCAGCCCCCCATTCCCCACACCCCCCCTCTTCCAGCCCACCCCCCCAAATCCCCACCCCCAACCCCTTTCCCCCCCCCCAAGCCCACCCTCCCCCCCTTTCCGCTCGCCCCCCACCTTCCCCACGTCCCCCTCCGCACTGCCGCAGCGCCTCCTGACACTTCACGAACGGCAGCCCGGTGCTCTTCCGCAGCTTCAGCAGCGCCGGTTTGTCTGCAGCCAACGCCGGGGGGGCGACGCGGAACCACCGCAGGGTGGGCCGCAACCCGACCTGAGGGGGGGGGAAAGGGGGGGGGGGGGGTTAAAGGCCCGTGAGGCTCAGGCAGGCCGCGTAGGCCTCAGCAGGCCCCGGGAGCGGGAGAAGCAGCGCGGGGAGCTCCCGGAGGGCCCCGGTTTTTGGGGGGGGGAAAGGTCCTGCGAGGCCCCGTGATGCCCCCCCCGCCACAAACTCCAGGACCCCCCCAGGCTCCGCCTCCCCGCCCGGCCCCGCCGCTCACCCACGCCGCCCGCTGCATCCCCGCTTCTCTCACGCCCGGTGGCGGCGCGCGGTTATGACGTCACGGCGCGGCGCGCACAAAATGACGTCACGCGCTACGGTGCCGACCGTGGTCAGTCCGGCGTAGAGCAGGAGCGGTGCGCATGCGCCCCGCGCGTACACCGGCTGCGCTGTGATTGGCTGAGGCGCCGTTGGGTGACGAGGGGGCGGGCAGAGGGGCGGGGCTTGAGCCGGGCGGGCGGGGCTCTTAAAGGGCCCCGAACCTCACAACAAAATAGAAGATTTGGGTTAAAAAATACGAAAATAATCTTTATTCAAAGGAAGGGGGGGAGAAAGAACCCGGCGCCACCGCCCCGAGATCTGCCATCTTTAAGGACCCTTCCACAACCAACCACCCCATGGCTCCGTTATGGCGGTCATTAAGGGCTGATGTCGGTCATTAAGGGCTGATGTCCGTCATTAAGGGCTGATGTCCGTCATTAAGGGCTGACGTCGGTCATTAAGGGCTGATGTCCGTCATTAAGGGCTGACGTCGGTCTCTCCCGGTGTTACGTCAGTCAGTACAGACTGCTGTTGGCGCTGACGTGCTGTGATGTCAATCAGAACGGACCAACATTGTTGCCATTTGGGGTGCTGTTCCGTTGAAACAATGGAAAATCGGTGTCTGTGCGTGGGTCAGGTGGTAAAGACTGATTATGAGATCCCGGCTGTTAATCAGTCAAACAGGCGACTTGTCGTCTTTTGTGCTGGCAGGCGGTACAGACTGACATCGGTGTGATCGTGGTGTTTTGTCAATCAGAACAGGCTGACGTTGTCTCTGTGCTTTGTCAGTCGGAACAGCCCGATGTTGGTGTCATGGTCATGTGTCAGGCGGTACAGACTGACATCGGTGAGATCCGGCTGTTATGTCAATCAGAACAGGCTGACGTTGTTGTCTTTGTGCTGTGTCAGGCGGTACAGACTGACGCTGGTGTTCTCGTTGAGTTCTATCAGTCAGTACAGCCCGATGTTGTCCCCATGCTGTGTCAGTCAATACAGACGATGCGGTGTTTCTTGACTTGCAGTCAAAAACAGCATGACTGGTCCCTGTGCTGTTCAGTCGGTACCGGGTTTGGTGTTTCTCCTGAGTTCGGTCTAGCAGCCTGACGCCGTCCCTGCACTGTGTCAATCAGTACAGCCTGACATTGGTGTTCTCATTGACTTCTGTTAGTCGGTACAGCCTGACATTGTCTCCATGCTGTGTCAGTACAGACTGCCATCGGTGTGATCGTGCCGTTACATCAATCAGAACAGACTGACGTTGATGTTCCCACTGACTTCTGTCAGTCGGTACAGACTGACATCATCCCTGTGCAGTGTCAGTCAGTACAGACTGATGCTGGTGTTCTCATTGACTTCCATCAGTCACTTACAGCCCGACGCCGTCCCTGCGCTGTGTCAGTCGGTACAGACTGATGTTGGTGTTCTTGTTGAGTTCTGTCACTCAGTACAGCCTGACATCGTCCCTGTGCTGTGTCAGTCGGTACAGACTGACGCCGGTGTTCTCACTGAGTTCTGTCAGTCAGTTACAGCCCGACGCCGTCCCTGTGCTGTGTCAGTCGGTACAGCCTGACGCTGGTGTTCCCATTGACTTCTGTCAGTCGGTACAGACTGACATCATCCCTGCGCTGTGTCAATCAGAACAGACTGACGTTGGTGTTGCCATTGACTTCTGTCAGTCAGTACAGCCTGATGTTGGTGTTCTTGTTGAGTTCTGTCACTCAGTACAGCCTGACATCGTCCCTGTGCTGTGTCAGTCGGTACAGACTGATGGTGTTCTCGTTGAGTTCTGTCAGTCAGTACAGCCCAATGTTGTCCCTGCGCTGTGTCAATCAGTACAGACTGACGTTGGTGTTCTCACTGACTTGTCAGTCGGTACAGCCTGACATCATCCCTGCGCTGTGTCAGTCGGTACAGACTGACGCTGGTGTTATCACTGAGTTCTGTCAGTCAGTACAGCCCGACACCGTCCCTGTGCTGTGTCAATCAGTACAGACTGACGTTGGTGTTCTCATTGACTTGTCAGTCAGTACAGCCAGACTCATCCCTGCGCAGTGTCAGTCGGTACAGACTGATGGTGTTCTCACTGACTTCTGTCAGTCAGTACAGCCAGAATCAGCCCTGCGCTGTGTCAGTCGGTACAGCCTGACGCTGGTGTTCTTGTTGACTTGTCAGTCGGTACAGCCTGACGCTGGTGTTCTTGTTGACTTGTCAGTCGGTACAGCCTGACGCTGGTGTTCTCGTTGACTTGTCAGTCGGTACAACCTGACGCTGGTGTTCTTGTTGACTTGTCAGTCGGTACAGCCTGACGCTGGTGTTCTCGTTGACTTGTCAGTCGGTACAGACTGACGTCGGTGTCTCGGTGGTGCCGCAGCAGCCGCACGCAGAAATGCAGCGGCAGCATCTCGCGGAAGAAGCCCTCGGTTCCCAGCTCGCGCCGCATCCCGCAGCTGAGGAAGGCGACGGAGCGCGGCCCC
>JADANK010000585.1:0-101282 GCA_021292215.1 Lophura nycthemera
CACTATTCTGGGCTTTAGTTCCCTTACAATTGTGTATGCAAGTGTTAAGAACACTATTCTTCTTTGCATTATTATTTTGTTCTTGTTTCCCACTGTCTCACTCACGTGGTTTGCATCATGCAGGAGCCCCAGCAATGTTGAGAACATCAATAATTTGATTGTAACTGAACAATAATAAACAATGAAGCAACTTCATCTGAGCTGGAAGATCTGGCCTTAACCTCTTCCTATTTACAGCTCTGGAAGGTTTATATTCAGGAGAATTTAAATCAGCAGAGACACACCAGTCCTCATGTACTGCAGCACTGACATAAACATAGCAAAACTGCTGCTATTAGAAGATAAGTTCTTATTTTGTACCCCCGCAAACAAAAGGTTTTAGTATATCATCACTGGTACTAAAAGCAGCATAAGCAAATGGTCTTGGATAAAGCAAACAAGTGCTTAAATCACTGTAGCTTGTTCTCTGCCAGGAAATTAAATATGTAAAACCTTCAGTATTATAGTCCTTATATTCACATGCTGAGGCTTTATCATTTGATTCAGCAGAGCTTTATGCCCTAAGGGCCACTCTAGGAATGCAGTTTCTTAACAAAGAGCTTAAATTGGTTAAAATTTCAGCAAAAGTTATAAGCAATCGGGTGTATGTCTTCTGAGTGTGATGGTCCTAGCATTGTGTACCTTTGGATTTACATAGATGAATCTTCACACAGTTACAGATAATCAGATCTGGACTCAGAGACACATATGTCTGTTCTCTCTTGGAAGTACTACAGGTCTAGACTTGCTTGTCTTATCATTCCTGTAGAAAATATTACAATCAGCACTCTTTACAGACAAAACAAAACAAAAGAGCAAAACTAAAGATACATCTTGCCAATGACTTCTTTCATTAGCTGTAATTCTCCTCTGTATCAACATCATATATGAAAACTGGAGTGATTGGGAACTGTGGCAGGATGAAGTGAAGTTGGGATAATTAATTTTAACAGACCAGAGTTTCTATGAATGAAGGCTTTGACTCTTCTCACCTAAACTTAAAAGAACTACTTAATAATTCAGGTAAGAGAAAGGGGCATCTTAAGCTTCATTTGCAAGTAGTAGAGAGATGGGCATCTCCACACCCTTGGAGTCATGGGCCACTTTTTGAAGAGAGGTAAACCCAGGTTGTATTGGCTCCCTGCATTGTCTTCATAACCATTACAAAGGCATTTTACTCATTTGAGTTAGCATCCTGTAACTTTGCAAAGTCCTGCCACTTCTTCATGCTCTCTGTGTATCCTGAGCTTTATGGTGTCAATGGTTTCTATACAGTCTTTTGACAAAGGAAGAAATGAAGTCTTCCCTATTCCACCATGACTTCAGCTACTGTAGATATAATTCAGAGTTGCTTAAATCAGAGAGACTTTGATGCACTGGTTTTAGTTGGAGTGATTTTCTTCATAGTGACCTGTTTGGTGCTATGTTTTTGATTTGTAGTTAAAAAGAAAACAAACAAACAAACAAACAAAAAACTGAAGTGCTTTAGCTAGAAAGTACTTACACAGCATCAAGGCTATGTCTCCCTCATGCTGCCTTGACAGCAACAAAGGCTGTGGTTGCACACGAAGTTGGGAAGGGACATGGGCAGGACAGCTGATCCCAACTGACAGAAGGAATATTCTGTACCAGATGACAATATACTCTTCAATAAAAGCTGCAAGAAAAGGAGGAGAAAGAGTGGGACATTCAAAGTGATGGGTTTTGTCTTCCCAATAAATCATGATGTGTGATAGGCCCTGCTTTTCTGGAAACAGTTGAACAGTGTCTTTCTTGTGCATGCAGCTTTTGCTTTACCTTATAAATTGTCTTCACCTCAACCCCTGAGATTTCTCAGTTTCCTTTTTTATTCTCTTCACCATTGGGGGGATGAGTGAATAACAATTTGGGGCTGGATTACTGTTGGGCTGTTGGGGGTGAAGCACAGCTACTACTGAGACTCCTAACCAGAAGTAAGTTCCACTGCATTACCCTTTCTCTCTCTCTCTCTCTTTTTTTTTTTTTTTTTTTTTTTTTTTTTTTTTTTTTTTTTTTTTACACCCACTAGCAACATGAGACAGCCCTAGACTGCTGCTCCTCTACTCTTGAGGCTTGTGGCACAGATCTTCTTTGTTCACCTATTACATGAGAAGACTACATTTGCTTTCTGGTCTCACTTGCCTCTTTACTCCCTCTCCTCATATCAAAATAAGAAGTTGGACATGAGCAAGCAGTATGCATTTGCAGCCGGGAAGGCCAGCCATGTTCTGAGCCCCAATAAAAAAGGAGTGGCCAGCAGGGAGAGGGAGGTGAGTGTCTCCATTTACTCAGCTCTTGTCCATCCAGAGTACTGCATCCAGGCCTGGGGCCTTCAGTACAAGAAAGAAAGTTTGGAACGGAGGTGGCCACTGAAAATGATCAGAGGGACTGAAGACCCTCTTGAAGAAGGAAGAAGGGAGAGCTGGAGAAGAAGAAGGCTTGGGAACTCATGCCTTTCAGTACCTGAAGGAGCGTAAAAGAGGGAAATGGCTTTTATAAGTGGATGGATAGCACGGAAAGGGGTAAATTTTAACCTAAGAAGGAGGGTTAGAATTATATTTGGGGACGAATTTTTAACCTGAGGTGGTGATCACTGGAAAAGGTTGCCCAAGGAGGTTGTGGATGCCCCATCCCTGGAGGCATTCAAAGGCCAGCTGAATGGGCCTGGGCAGCCCTGGTCTGTGGATCGCATCCTGCATATAGCAGGGAACTTGAAACTAGATGGTCATTATGGATCTTTTCAACCCAGGCCATTCTATGATTCTATGAAAATGTACCCATGCCTAAGAGCACTGCAGGAAGTGACATACAAACAAGTCATCTTCAGCGGCTTGTCATTGGTCAGCTGTCACTGTTGGAGATTTTTCTTATGGGAGTTTCAGTTCGCCTGGAGTAATAGGTGTCAGAGTCATGGGAGTCATTTATACAGCAGTTATAGGAGCATATGATGGGAGTGGAGGCAACTCTAGTTCACTTTTAAATATATCCTGAAGATGTCCGGACACATTTTCAGCTAGAAACCAACCTCTCATAATTTTCATGCTCCATGCTTTCCCAAACATTGCCTAAGCAGAACTTTTCAGAGAAAAAAAAAATCATTTGTTTCAAAGGATTGTGAAACTTTTTACCTTCCCTAAGTTAGGTGAGCAATGAAAGATCAGCAATGAAAAGTTTTATAATACTAGCATTTACGTATCAAGCACTGAGTTAAGAAGACCACATAGTTACAGAGGCAACAAAAGTTTGAATGTTATTAACAACCTTTAAAATAAGAAGCATTGTATTTGCATTTCTGTGTAATGCTATCTGCCTGTACCAGATGTGATCTATCAAAATTTCCATATCTCCATTTTACATTACTGAAGGTCCATACTCAGATTACTTGTAGCAGGCAGTGTTAAGATCTTGCTAATATAACAGCATAATATTCAAATACATCCTAAGGATTAAATGCTATCTGAGTTTGCTCTTGATCGCAATAGTTACACAGAAAATAGCTATCATTATAAATCAAGGCAAAGTTATATAAACATTATGAAAGCCATTGAAATATTGTGAAATCTACTGACATCATATTGCAACTGAAATCTCTAAATCTAACTTCACAGGTCCATTAAACTAACAAAAATATGTCTGTTTGTTTGTTTGTTTGTTTGAGCCTAAGCCAGTAACAGATTACTATAGTGTTATATAGCCCATGCGCATATGAGAACAAGGAATGCTCTCAGTTTGCTCTTAAACCATGCCTCTAGAACCATGGTTCAAGTGCTGCACTTGATAGAGACTTCTTGTTTGCCCAGCAGTTAGCATGTTAAGTTCCTTATGAACTCTTAATAATGAATGGAAACTTGCCAATCCACAGAAGACCAAAAAAGCAACTAAAGTAAGGTGAATGACTACAGAATAGACCTGCAAGAAGCCGCTCATGTATGGTAGATAAAGATAAAAGTCAAGCGCTGGTATGACAAAGTGTATGTTGTCATGGATTCAAAATTGTTCCCAAACTCTAAGCCTCATCTGTTTCGTAATTGAAGCCAATAGGCTTCAATCAGTATCAGTCTGTATGTATTGTAATTATGTCTTCCCTATGCTTCTTTCGAGAGTCTGTTTAAATGGTCCAACAATTTGTTGGGTGACTTGACCTCAGGTCTTAAGTTAGGTTTCTGAAGCCATCTGTTCTCAAGTTCAGTAATATCGCGTCCATGTTTCCGTCTGGGATAAATAAATACATTATAGAATCATAGGATATTCCAAGTTGTAAAGGATCCACAAGGATCATAAAATCCAATTCCTGGCCCCACACAGGATGATCCAAAAATCAAGCACTATGCTTGAGAACATTGTCCAAAGACTTCTTGAATTTTGGCACCTTGAGGCTGTGATCACTCCTACAGGGAGCCTGTTCCAGTGCCTGACCACCTTCTGGTGTAGAACCGTTTCCCAATCTGACCTTCTCCTGATGCAGTTTCATGTTTTTCCTTTGGACAATATTGCTGTCACCAGAGAGCAGAAATCAAAAAGAACGACTTGTTCCGGGTCCTTTCATTGGAAAAGCTATTGGCCCCATGAGCCGCCAAAGACTCCCGATTCAAGTACCCATCCTCTTCGTACTAGGTGATGACAATAAAAGGATCTCAGTGACTACTCATACATCTTGCCCTCTAAATTTTTCACTATCTTTTTAGTCTTCCTTTGGACACTACCGAATAGCTTTATGTCCTTCTTATGTTATGATGCCCAAAACAATACACAGTGCTCAAGGTGAAGCCACACAAGCATATTGCAGAGTGGGACAATCCCTCTCCTCACCCATCTGGCAGTTGCCATTTTGGTTGCCGAATCAATCTGCGGAATCACATTTCACTTGCCATTGATACAGAAGCCACCGGCCCCTGGGTCACAATGGAGGTACTCTGTGGCCTGTACATATATTCAAGTTTTCTCATCTCACCTGCAGAATCTGAAAATTACTCTTGATAAATTCCATGTGATTGGTGATTGCCCAGCCCTGTGATTTGTCAAGGTTTCTCCACAAGATGCCTCTCTTCTCAAAAGAGTCAGCAGATCCCCCTAATTTAATATGCCCTGCAAACTTAGTATACATACAAATCCTGCATCTACATGAATTGTAAATACATTGATGAGACTTTTCCTAAAATGAAGCCGGTGAAGAACCGCACTGCGCTGCCACCAGGCCAAATGTAAGCCCATTTAACAATAGGCCCGTTAAAACCTTCCTATGCACCAACGGTTTTACCCATCATAGTCATAGCATGGCTAGAGACTTGTGCTAGATGCCTATGAAAAGAAGCGTGGCAAAAGGAGAATTGGTGTTGAAAACTTTGTTGGATTCCCAAAAAATTACATCAACAAGCTTCCCCTGGTGAACTTGCTGGGGAATTTTATCATATATTTTGTCAAATGAGAACTTTCCAGGGCCTCCACCCATGGAACTAGCTGCTCTCTCGCAAAGGCTATAAACTTGCTTTTCTGTAAAGTGTTTTTCAAGAACTCTGATAATAATCTCCATTATTTTTAAACCAAAAAAAAATCCACTGAAGTTAATTTGAACAATTTGTACGGAGTAAGTCCAGTTTTTTCTCTTTTACATCTGTTTTACCAATTAACTCTGTGTACTGTTCAAAAGTTATTCAGCTCTTCTGATGAGCTGCGAAAGATTTGGACTCCCCCGAAACGGGCAAGAACGCTCAATCAAGTTCGGAAAGGCGGGCAGGTCGAGCGCGAAGGGATAGAAGCCTCAATGGGCATGAGAACAAGTTGATATCAGCCACATGCCTCCAACTATGGATACCTGATGAGTGAAGTCAATTTGGTCCCATGGAGCTGCCTGGGCTAATAAGAACATTGATGGGATCCACAACTGTTCAAATGGTCGTCTGTGGTTACAAAAAAAGGCGACGCAAGAGAGATTTTCTCTCTCGAAGTTTCTAGCTTTGGTCGATTCCAAAATTTGCTAATATTCTTTTAAACATGTTTTCCTAAAGACAACAAAGGTTTGTGATCGATAGTAAGCCTCATAAAAGCCCTAGAAGGTATTGCTAACCTTTCTACCATACATTACCTCTTCCCCCATGGGTCTAAAGAAGAATGTTATTCAACAACTTGATTGGTTGGTGGATACCATCTGTACCAACAATTTACTTGGCATCCTCATTTTCCTCCTAGCAGTGTCGCTGCTTCTGTTTAATGTAGGTTTCTTTTTTTTTTTTTTTTGTTTATTTTTTTTTCCTTTTATCCTTCTACTTAAAAATAATAATAAAATGAAATAAATTAAAAGATCTCTTCACCGCTAGTCTAAGAAACCGCGAGTGACATTGTTTAGCCTCGTGAAGCAAGTGTCCAGATTTATATTCCCTCTAGAAATTCCCACTGACTTGCCTCTGCAGTAGGTCATGTTGGTTTCAATAAAAACACGTATGAAATTATTTTAATGTGTTCCTTTTGACAGATGAAAAATATCTACTAAAAGGGGAAAAAGGGAGCAAAACCAGCAAACACACAACAACACCAAAAACAGTGGAGGGACCGTCTAGGATAACCAATTAGATCGGTTTGATTCCGGTCTGGCTTGGGAGATTGCTGTGGCTAAGCATGTCTGTATTCAGTAACCACATTATATTCCATCTCCCCAGGGCATTTGATTATGAAAAAGTTCCACAATTATTGAGTATAATGTAATAAGGAACACGATCCCGTCAAATCCGACACAACAGCTGCCCATAGATTGATAGATCACCCCCTACAACCCTATTCATGCCTCCCAAGAAAAAACGGAGCAAAAAGGAAAACAAAGGGACGGAGGAAGGCAAAAAGGGAAGGGACAGACAACGAAAAAGTCAAATGATAGAGCCGGGGCCGGTTCCCACCAAGAAACCAGGGAAAAAGGGAAAAAGGGCCCAGCCTTCTGCCACCCTTGGTAGACTCCCGACTACCGTCTGCCAGTGTCCTTAACCTTCTGTCCCACACTCTGGTGGTGGTTCTTCTTTTGGCATTAAGTGCCGGAGGTTACTGTCCCGCACCCTCCCCCTCTGCCCGCCACCCTCTTTCTCCTCCCCGGACGCACACAGAGCTCCCACTCTGCATGTGGCGCCGCAGCTCACCCCGGGACCCCACCAGTCACCCTCCCAATTTTTACCGTTTATTTTTAGTGCCCCCCCTTTCAGCCCCGAGACCCCCCATCCGATACCCGAACCTAGCCTCCGTTCTTTGTCGCTCCCCCTGTGTCGCAACATTGTTGCCCTTTTGCCGGCCCCGATCCGTCTGTCCGTTTACCCAAGAGCACCTCCTCGGGCAGCCTAGCCTTCATCGCCCCCAGAGCAGACTCCGTTTTTTCTGCCAGGGCCGGGACACCGAGCGCCGTCTTAGGGTTTGTTCTCTTAAAAGAAAACAATTCCGAATCCCCATCGTGGAAATTGCTACGTTGCACCTACTTCAATTTAACATTTGTACATAGTTTCCCGCCAAACCTTCTCACTCCTTTCTGCTAACACAGCCCTTTAAGATAACATATCTTGTTGCCTTTTATTGTCACTGCAGAGTTATAATGTGTGGCTAAGGGAGCAGTGGGAAGGAGAATGTTCTGCTATTGACTGTGGTTTGGAGATCCAGTAGCTGGATTGCCTTTAGGAGAAGTACAGTACTCAGATATCCATGTGGCAACAAAGGAAATGCTAGTGAGAAGGAGCTGCTGTCCAGCACAGCTTGTAAGATTATTTAGTCTTCTCACATTTAAAATGGAAAATGTAAACCATTTTCTTTCTACCAGCCTTAACCACTGATCAATACTGACAGCTTCTTATAAACAATGCACTCGTCGAAGAAATGCAATCTTCTTTCTTACAGAACACTTAAATCTTAAGAAGAAAAATAGAAAAAAAAGGAGGTGTGTAGCGTGTGGTTTGTTTGTGGATGGTGATGTGTTGTACCCCAATAGAGATCATCTAGTTTGGTTCACTTACACCACGGGACGTCAAGAATGGTTAATCAATTTCCCTATCCACATCAAAACGACAGCATAAATAAATTCTGTTTGATTCTTCTTACTTCTGGTGCCTGGCCCATCCGTACACAATAATTTGAGGTCTTCTCCCAGCTCTCTTCCTGTGACCTATGTATTGATGCTTCACAAGTAGTGAATTTGTTGTCCATCCAGTTCACAGGGCTGCAGGCATAAATGACAGTCCTTTTCAGTCTCTGGCAGAAAAACGAAACAATTGTACGGCTTGTCATCATGAGGCGTTGATTTTAAGCGAATATCCTCCTTCTTTCCTTTTGTCTTTGAGAATGGAGTCTGAGAAGTGGCAAATATGGACATCTTCATTGGCAAGGCATAGGCTAAAAGACAACACACACACACACATACGTGTAAATATAAAATATGAAATTGTCTGTAAATATTTTGCAGATCTGTGTAAACAGAGATACGCGAAATTTTTCTTGTGTCCATTTAAAAATCCTTGGTGGAAAGATAAGAGAATATTTTTATATAAGAAGTATGGCCTTAGAAGCTTAGCCCTTGAGTTATTTAGGCTAGATCAATGTTAATAAAACTCATGAAGTGCAAATATCATGATTGCCTGATTCAGGTCAGTTGTAGTCCATGATTCACATAGACATTTGGATCCTTGACACGCCACTCCCATCAAGACCAATCCGATTAAAACGTGCCCAAGTATTCACAATGCTCAGTAACTTGTCCTATGATCCCTTCCTGGACAGAACAGGGAAGAAGGGGAAGAAAAGGGGGGGGAAGGAGGGGGGGGAGAGGGAAGGGGAGGGAGTGAAGCCTGAACTTCTTCAATCTATTTTATGTGGCTCTTCATCTCATGGTTATTTTGGAACTGTATTTTTCCCTGTATTTCTTCCTCAACTTAGACCTGACAAATTCTTCTAGCCTACATTCTGAAATGAATTTAGTAAATATTTCCAGCAGTCTGCTGCTAAATATACTAATTTCAGTCTGTGACTACCCAGAAAACGTAAGATGTTAGCTGCATTCATCAGGTTCTGATAGATAGTGGGTGTATTTACAGGAGGGCGAAGTAATTCTTGCCGGAGGAGAAATCAAGTGTGTAAACGAAAGGAGGGAGAAGAGTTAGGATAGTTTACACGGAAGTTTTTAACCTTGCCTTTTAAATAAAAAAAAGGAAGTGAGTGATCAAAGTGCCGCTGTAACAGGTTTGCCCAGATAGATTGTTGATGTCCCTGCCATCTTAGAGGGTTTCGAAGCCAGGTTGGATTGGATGGCCTGCACCGGATCTGGAAGTGTGCTAACTAGCCATTATGAACTAGATGTCGGAAAAGGAAGAAGGGGACTTTAAGGACCCCTTACAACTCAAGTCATTCCGATGAATCCACGAAATACTAGGGACTATTCTGTTACTGTCTACATAGTCAGCATTTTCAGACCAAAAAGTTCGGTTTCTAGAAGTGTGTTTCAAGAAGTTTTTAAACAACGCTGTTCTGAAAGTAATACCTTCTATTAGGGGGAGTTATTATGTGTCGCTAATTAAGTCAGAAATGGATGTTTGGTAAGTATGGCAATAGAGGTGAACCTTCCAACCAGGATGATTCATTCATTAATTTTGGTGCTAATATAGAACAGAATGGCACAGAGGGCAATTACGGAACACAATAGGTGTCCTAGCCATGTAAGAGATTATGAATGAAAGATGTTTTTGTTATATATAATAAGTGCTTTATACACGGCACAGGATGAGAACAGTTCACTTACACTAGGATACAACCATCCACCGGAAAGCAATTCAAGCCAGGCTGATGAGGCTTGGAGCTACATATTGTCTAGTGGGAAATGTTCCTGTCTATCACAGGGTCATTGGAACTACTTGATTTAAAGGTCCCTTCCAAACCAAACCATTCTATGATTCTATGATTCTATGACCCATCTTTAATATTGATTCTCATTTTGTTAGTTGTATTATTATCTAAAGTTAATATAAAATAAATGAGTAGTGCTTTATTACTTTAGGAATTATAAGTGGAGCATAGGATTCCGGTATCTAAAGATGACTTTCTTTCCATCAACATAGGAAAAGAAAGAGAGCAATTAAATTCAGAACTGAAATAGTGTCATTACCTGGCCAAATCAGATAAGGAATTGTGTTGTTCAGGGGGCGCATTGCTAGAGGTTCTTCTTGTGGGAAAAAAAAAAAAGAAAAGAAAAAAAAAAAGTATTTAGTACATTGTAGGATCATTCCCATAAGCTATAAGAAGGAACATGGGGCTGAGGAAGTAGAACTGCTTCAAGCCATTTTAGCTGCTCCCTCGTGGGAAAGGAAACAGTCATTCCATGTCATGGGAAAAGAGCGAGAAGGCATTTTTTCGTTTGTTTTTTCCATTTTTCCGTTCCATGTTTATCCGTTATCGTTATGTATTTATTATTTAAGTTATTTTAATACAATCTGTCTCCACATTCCTTTGTCGCGTCGCCTCATCCCTCCTTTCTTGCCTTCCCTTTCCTCTCATGTCTCTCTCCCTTTCTCGCTCCTGTCCATATCTCGTCATCCCGATCGCCTCACTTCCTCCCAGGTCAACTTCCGCTCAGCCCTCTCTCCGTCCATCACTCCTTCCGAATCCGCTTCCTCCTCCCGATTCGCCGTCCTGGGGCGTGCTCCGCTCTCTGGGCACTCTCGTGGTGTCCCTCTCTTTCGGTCCTTCTTCCTATCCTGGTCCGTTGCTTGCTAATCACTACCGTGTCCCGTCCTTGCCCTTGGGTGATATGGTGAAAGAGCGATGTAGTTTGTGAGGTGCATATGTGAGCAGACAAAAAGAAAATCATATGATTGTACCGGTTGGGTACAGTGTATAGACTGTGTAAAACGAAGGCATTGAGTCCACGATGCACAATATATAATAGTTCAAGGTTGGAGAATGAATCTAAAATACGAATATACGACAATAAAATAAAGACCAGCTGAGGCGTGGATGGACAAAGTTATAAGTTTACGTCTTACTGAAGCAAATGGCGAGGTGTTCGTTTGGTGTGTTAGGCATGCAATCATACAAAGACACTACAGTACCTACGGGCGTCCATCCGTGCGCGTAGCGTCGCTACATTGAAAGGCCGTACACCAGATAATAATGAGAGGAAAAAAAAGTAAAAAATAACAGACCACGTGCAGGAGTGCGCCAAGAAGCGGATGGGATTGTGTCACAAAGAGAGATTCACACGCAGCATGGCTATCCTCCAAAGAGAACCTGAGTTGAGAGACATATCTGATATATAACCTCAAGACTCATAAATTAATTTTCTGCTTAAATTTCAGAGTTGATCAGGTTTAGAGATACTGTTTTAGAGCTCGAAAACTTGCATATTGCTCTTTTTGAGTGAGTTGTTTAAAATAAAGCATGGGTACCCAAGTGCCTTTATGAGTCAGGATCTAAAATGGGAGATGTTAATGGGAAAATCCAGTTGCCAGAAGTGCTCCTGCTACTGAGGAAAGAGTAGAGTTCTGCTGCAGACTTTCATGTGGAATTCTAATACATTATCAAATGTGTTACAGTAGTTCCAAAATTGAAGGGTTGCATCTGAAAAAGCACACTCAAGGAACATATGTAGGGCACCAACCTCTTTTAAAGTTAACTTTACTGTGTCCAATGAACGAAATACAGAACAGCAGGCATATTATTTTTTAAAAGGGATATAAAACAATAGCACAGCACTGCTTGCTTATATTACAGTATCTATCTTCTCATGTATCAGCAAAAACTAGCACTGAAGTATACCTAATTATCATATTTACAGTGGTACAGGTAGTAAAACAGTTATGTTTTGCATTGCTCAGGATGTTCAAGGCTGAAATAGATAAACTATGTGGGAGATTAGTAATAGGTAATTATTCTCTACTTACATATTCAGCTTCATATTTCTAAATTAAGGTAAGTGGAAAAAGCTTATAAAATATTCAGGGCTCTTTTATCTTTCCTCCTCCCTCTTATTAGAAACTGTGCATGAATTTGCATAGAATAAACTGAGCCCATAAATCATAGCAGAAACTGCAAGAATGCTCTTTGTAAGTTATAATTTAAGGTTAACTGTAGCACATTTTGCTTACTGTATTATTAATGACTTTAGTTCACTCATGACAAGATTACATATTAAAAATTGTTGGTAGACAAAACTCTAGTTCAAAATCAATTTGCTTCCTAACTTTAGAGAGCCACTCACCATATTCTCATTGTACTTCCAAAGAAGAGACAGTAAGAGATGATCAGAAAGAAAGGCAATATTTTACCTTTGCCATGATCTTAAATAGCCCTCCATGCATTACTGAGGATTTAATGGGGTGGAGGGCGCTTGCTTGGGACGGGGTTTTGAATTGTTTTTAAACGGGGCAGCTTGCCAGCTTGGAACGTCACCTTTACGTTTGTGTGTGCTGGTGCATAGATAATTACCTACAAATGGACCAAAAACCTATAGAAACACCTGGAGAACTTTAGAACAAAAACTGTTTTACCTGCAGAATAACTTCAACGATCTGTTTATGGGCAGAGCTAAATGCGGAAGCATATGAATCATAAACACAGTGAAAGGAAACAGTGCATTTGCACAAGTCAGAATGGTTTGGGATGAGGTCACTATAGCCTAGGAAGCTTCCAATTCCGGGTTGGCAACACGCGGAGAGTCACTTCCCTAGCACTGCTGAGCAACAGGTCCAGCACTGCATCACCTCTGGTGGGACTGTCTACTACTTGGCTCAGGAACTTATTCTCATACCAGAAGCCTCCTACAGTTCACTGTGTTGCTTTTCCACAAGGTATCAGGGTGCTTGAAGTTGTCTGACAGGAAAAAAAACTCTGTTGGAAATGCGCGTCCCTCTACTGGAGGAAGGCACTGTCAATCAATAGGCATCTACTTGAATAGGTGGGCCTGGTGTAGATCTCAGCCAAGGGGAGGGCTTTTGTTTGACTCCTCCCAGGATGCTTTCAATGCTTGGTGGGCCTTCCTTCAGAGACAGGTCTTCACACTCTACTCCTTTCCTGATGTAGAGGGCAACACTTTATCCTCTCATTTCTTACCTGTCCCTACTGAACAGCTTATAGATGTCAGGTAGCCCATCTCAAGGCATGGGAAATCATCCCACGGCAGTTTTTGCGTGCGTGCAAACAGGCAACTACTTTGAAGGTTTTTCCAGCACACAGTGCATTCCGGTGTTCCTGTTTGCTTCCCAAGTTGCTTTGGTTACAGCTGATGATACTCTAGAAATTTTCTTAAAAACATCCTGACTCTGATTCTCAGGAAAGAAGAGTGGTTTCTACTGTCTCTATTCAAGTCCTACCACATCATCTTCCAAGATCTATGACACAATATCAGTCTAGATAGATGGAAAAGTAAAAGGAAAATACAATGAATATAGACCAAAAAAAAATTACAGCGGTGGTAAGATGCTGCTTGAGTTAGCACAATAGTATCTGGTTTTAAAAAAATGCAGAGGGCAGAAAGCAATATTATTTTAGACTGTCCAGAATAACAATTTCCTGTCATTACTCTAAATAGCATTTTATTCTACCAATAGACTACAGTTTGTTGGAAAGAAATATATATATATATATATATAAAAATTATTTATTTATTTATTTATTTATTTATTTATTTATTTATTTATAGTCTAAAGATTTACTTGATCATTTAGACATCCATCCATAAACTAAACAATCCAGACCTAGATCTCGCAACTTAAAGCAAAGAAAGCAACAGAAAAACAAAATACAAGAAGAGAAATGTTCGCTTATAGGACGAGGTTTCTTGAATTTTGTTTGAGATATGTTCTGATATCTCATTTTCACTTGTTATAAAGAATACTTACAATTCATTTGAAATGTCATGATTCAGAACATTTTGAAATAATAGTTTCAAGCATCTATTGCAAAATCTTGCCAAACTTAAAACGAACAAAAGCAACCAAACAAAGCAAAAACCTGTAAGTCCTTTCAAGTGAGTGGAGAGAGCGTCTCAGGAAAGGTGCTGACTTCTTGGTCTTACTCATGACAGAAAATATTTCAATATTTTTCCCTTTTACAGAATGGAAAAAAAAAATCTTTTTTTTTTTTTTTTTTTTTTTTTTTAATCGACAATCTTTCTATGCTAAAGTGTATTGTACATGTTGATTGGTCCAGTTTTCATCAATGTCTTTCAAATGCTGTGCCCACATGTTTTTATGTCCTGCCGAATGTAGGAGAGCAAGAGAATCCAAGGCCAAAGTGCTTCAGCGCTTATTCTTTTATGCCGAAGATAGAATTTGGAGTCATATACTAGTCTCATGAAAATAAATATTTGTAAATAAATGAAACTTCACATCAAATACATGGAAAAAAAATAATATAAAGACCCACTAAAATAAAAATCATTACTGACCTGCAGACATGTTGTTTAATGTTTGTAATGCAGAAAATGGACATCAAAGAATCAATTATACTGCAAGTGGATTGGAAATTGTAATATCTTTAATGTCTACATTCCAGAGGGGAAAAAATGGCTTTGTGAGTAAGATAAGTGTCCTTAATACTACACAAACAGAGCTGCAGGACTTTTTTTTTTTTTTTTTTTTTTTTTTTCAGAAGACAGATTTATTTTACAGTTGTGTGCTTGCGTTACTTAATCAGAAATCATATTTTTGTATGGATTTTGTCACACCAAAAGGATGACAAAAAAAAAGATAGACAATAGCTTTCTGATGGTAAATCATCATAGTACTTGTAAGGTGACACATTGTTCTACTTATTTGTGATTAGTCCTTCTTGTGTCTCACATTAGTGGTAACCTCTTCTGCAATCATTGCTCTGTTAAGCCAGGTAAAGAATCTTTCATATTACTAATTAGAATGAGGCAGCTTTTAAGATATTCTAGATACAATATGCAGTCAATCACTGGCACATTTTGAACTCCACAGTAATGCCAGAATGTATTAGGCTCTTTACAGGCAGTCACTGGTATGTGATGTAGAATTTGAACACAATTAGCATAAAATGAGAATACAAAAAATACTAAAAAAACTTAATTCTTCTACATAGTTTTATTCATTACTGAAGGGTAAAGTGAGGAAGGATTGCTTTAGTAGAAAATGATTGGACAAGTGTAACACTGATTTGTGACAAATATTTTTATACACTGAAAATAGTAAAAATATTGCTTCCAGACATAGTTACTCAAAAAATGCTCCATAAATTGAACTTTCCTGCATATGCAGCAAGAAGACAAAATTATTACAGAATGAAACACTTTGCTAAAGCTTTCCTGCGCTGTAAAGAATGGTTTCTTGCTTTCTTCCTCATTCCAGTCTTTAGAATAATTCCCATCTGGGTACAAATGTTCAATATTTAAATCAGCAATAAAAAACAAACAAACAAACAAACAAAAAAACCCTAACACTATATTGGATTTTCCTATGTACCTGCCGTTCTTTCAAATAAAAATAATTATTGAAGATACTTTTTGGTGTTAACTTTGAGAAGATATTATTAAAATGTTTGTAATGTACGAACAGTACTTACAAGTGGGCCTATTCAGTTCTCTATCTTCTTCACTACAGTCACTATGATTAATTGTGTAATAATAATGCATGATGATATGAGCAGAAATCATAGAAATCATGTTATTGGATAGTTTAGCTGAAGTCTTACAGCCTGGGAGAAGAAGACAGATTTGTATTTTCTTATTTTAATACTATCCGAATTTTGAGGCTGTGGGCTTAGATCTAGATAGACAGGCACAAAGAGCTAACTGGCAGAGCTTCAGCAGTCCAAAACAGCCACATTGTTTAATTCTTGCATTAATAATTAAAACATGCAAGTAGACCTGAGAGTTAATAAGCCGAGAAAACTTCAGAACTAGGCATTTTTAAGTGGATTTGGTTAATACGTGAAATATTTTAACCTTTACTGAAGCACTGAATGGAACTTGCAATCAATCTTTTGATTCTAAGGTGTGTCACTGTACTATTCTCATGACCATAGGCCTCTGAATGTTTAAGAAAAAAACACTATTAAAATAAGGCAACAAAGTCAGTTCTTAGCAACCTTACAAAAAAAAATATGGCACACTGCCAGTCATACTTTTTGAAGGGTCCATGACGAGACAGCAGTAGGCTATACACATACCAGCAGTTTCCCCATATATGAGGAGTATTTATTAAATCTATATTTCATGTACGTACACTCGCCTCCTTGTTTGTCACAGTGAATTTACGAGTTATGGTTTATTCAGTCTGAAGAATTTAGGCTTCAGAATGGAAAATGAGTGGAAAAACCTCTTTAGCATTACAGGAAAATATAAATTTAGGACCCTCAGAGCCCTTACAGTGGTATATATCCTGCCTTCGGTCTTCTCAAGTGAATTTACTGTGGCCCATTACATGACAGTCACAACAACTAAATTACAGTACCTCTCCATTAAATAATAAAGATATGATTGATAATGTACTTTATATTCTCAAGGCTGTTTTCTAACCCCCTAAGTGGATAATTGTCAGTTATTGTTTTTAAACTGTTAGCCTTGTATGACTTTATTAAAAGTTTACAATCCAAAACATTACTAAAGTAGTATCTGTAAACAAAGGAGTAATACAAAAGAAACAAAATCCAGAAATGGTTTGGAATATGTGTCAAGTTTGTAATAAGATTATGTATATGCCTTCTATTTCAAGTAGTTTTGTCTTCAAGCAGCTGTGGAAGATTTGGAGCTGAAAAATCTTGTTTGTATTACTCCTCTTTTTTCTTACTAGATTCCTCCAAACATGGGGATAACTAACAAGCAATACATCTATTCTGAAGCAGGTATTTTGAACAGGACATACATGTTATTGTTTGGAAAACAATACAAAGACAAGGAGGAAAGATACTTCCAATCACTTTACCCTAGGAAGGTAAATTATAAAATACCATGGTGAACAGAAATGGATGCCTGTGTACAGAATACCTGATGTAGCCATTCGTCTGTCTTGACTCCACCACCCATGGGATGATCTCCAGTCTCAATGAGTGGAAGAGAAATCTACTAGTAATAAGAAGGATGGAGGAATGCTTCAAATAACAAATCCATCTGAAAGTAGAACTGGGTCTGTTCCAGTGTGTGATCACTGTTTTGGAGAAGTTTTTCCTAATACCCAACCTGAACATTCCCTGGCGCAGATAAACAATCCCAGTGCCATCAGGTAGTCCTCATAAGCCTTGTGCTCCAGACTCCCCGCCAGCTTTGTTGCCCTTCTCTGGAGATGCTCCAGGGCGTTAATGTCTGTCTTATTGTGAGGAGCCCAAAACTGATCACAGTACTTGAGGTATGGCTTCACCAGAACTGATACAGGCAAATGCAGTTAAAGCAGAGTGTTCAAGGCCTTGCCTGTCAAAGTTTTTAGTATCCCGAAGGATAAAGATTCTGAAACCTCTGTGGGTGTTTATTATGGACGAAAAATAAATAAATCTAGTCAGAACTTCCTCTGCTCCAGCTTGCGTCCATTGCTTTTTATCCTTCCACAGTGCACCTCCAAGAAATGTCTGGATCCACTTTTTTGTACAGCCTACCATTACATAGTTGTCCACAACCTACCTGTTAGCTTTCCCCTAAGTCTAGACAAACCCATTGTAATTAGAAGGATCCAGTAAGACAGTTGGAGAAAGGCTGTTTTCTTTAATACAAGTTTATTTCATGCAAGATAGTAAAAAAAAAAAAAAAGAAGAGATGGTATATATCATTTGGGTTATGGATTTGTAATCCATACTTTACTATGCAAGATCGTGATGATAGCTAAATGTGGTTATTTTTTAGTACTATATCTCAAATGTGAACAGTTTAATGACTACTTTCACTATTATTCTATCCTCTGTACTAGAACATTTAATTCAAAAGAACTTTTTTAGTATAGTGAGATAGTATCATTTTAGACATGTATTGAGAAACAATGTCTTCAAAATACCCACTTACAGAAAATATTCCTTTCAAATTTCCAAAAGACATGATCTGGCTACAAAAAGCAGAGAGCTACAGAATTGGCATGACATTTCTCTCTGAAAACAAGTATTTTGATCTCTTAAAGTTCCAATGTTTCTTTCAAAAAAAAAAAAAAAAAAAAAAACCTAGAGGAAAATATTTGTGTTTAAAAGTAATTTGTCTACCATGTAAAAGAGCAAAAGTGGATGAAGGGAGGATGTGAATAATATCAGGTAGGCAAATGAGCAACAATTGTACATTATTTTCACAAAATGAAAATAAGTCATTAAAATAATTATGAAGCAGAGTGAAAACAAGCAAGAAGAATTATGTCATTAGAGTATGAAATTCATTGCCACATGATGCTGTGGTATCTAAAGCTTAAACAGGATTAAACAAATTTGTGAAGGATTGGGCTATTAGGACTATTAAATCCATCAGCTTGAGAAGTTTGTCAGAAGAATGATAGAAACTGAAGTGCTACAGCAGGAAAACACTAATTTTGTACCTGCCCTGTCTCTTACAGTCTTTCAGCTCAGGCTAGAAGGGCGGTTAATCTCATGCAAGGATGATAGTTCTTTCAGAGATGTCACTAATAGATTGCTGCCTTTTGACTTTGCTAGGGCATTGTGTCATTGCTTTGCAATCCATTGCCACGCAAGTCAGGGTCTACTACTTGTTCTGCAAGATGCCATGAGATGGCTGTGAACAGCAGCGCATACTGGCAGGACATACTGCGTAACAGGAGTGTCTTAGTAACAATCATTTACAGACTTAGACAAGCATAAGTCTTCTTCACTCACAATGATGTAGCCATCAAATCAAGGGAATTGTTCATGATATCCTTAGATGATGGTAAAGAGCATTCAAACATATTTTATGTTCAGTGATCTGTGTATACATTTAAATATGGGACAGAACAGGCGAAAAAGTAGGGTTCACCTTATGGAGGATGAGCAGGTTTGCATTAGAAACCATGTCTTCTTTTACTCTTTAATGCAAGACATACAATTAGTAGATTGGTTGCATTTTGTACATCCATCCTAAACTCCATGTGTTTAAAAATCCTTCAGAGCTAGTGATCCTAATGAAAACTTGCAGAGAGTTATGGAGAGTCACAATTTGATTCTTGTCAGCCACAACCTCCAAATGCAGGCCTAATACTCCTCCTAGTATCAAACATCAAGATAAGTACAACCTGACCTTCAATAGTACTGATTTCCTATGTAAAATACGGATATTTAAAAAAGAAAATTAACTTTGTCAGGCATCATTATATGGCAGAGTTACCAAGAAAATCTCCAGAGTCCAACAATCATGATTTATGAGTCGAGCTGAGTTCAGACACCTGGAAAATAAAAAGCATCATGGTTAGGTCTTGTACAGTTTGCTAGTACATTAGTTATAATATTGTTGTCATTGAGAGCCACATGTGTAGTTATGCTGTGGAAATGATACTTATTTCTACCAGCCAATTTAATTCACATCCTATATATCAATGGAACATCATAAATTACATCACAGAGCAAGATGGTACAAAATTGTTGTGCAACACCTTACCCAGGAAAGACTGACTACAAACCTATGAAATTTAATTGGACAGAAACCTGAAAGTCTACATAATCCAGGCCACAAGTACTGTTCTTCTGATTTCTCAGTGATTTCTCAAATCTTTTTTAACACAGCTGTATCTAGAACCTTCTAGTATAACATTAAGTAAATTTTGACATCTTCATTGTCTTGTTCTATGGGTGTGCGATGTCTATTAAAAGTGTTATTTCAGACCTTGACAGGAGAGCTAAAACTATTTGAGGAAGTAGGCTAACAACTAAACAAGCTGGACAGTTGTGTGATAGTGGTGATAGAACTTCATGTATCTAGACCCTGAATTTGTTTTCGTAGACAGGAAACAGCTCATCTTGCAAATAACAACTGAAAACTTAAATTTTGTCTGTCCACTACTTAACATACTACAGACAGCCAAACTATCATGATTCTAGGCAGACATGCTTTGGCTAAGAGTACAAGACAGTCCCATAGACATCGACAGTGCCATTCTTGGGTATATAGTATTGCTTTTTTTAAACGTGTATAATTAAGAACGTGTCATTGACTTATGGAACAGAATAGAGAATTGTTAAAAAGCAAATAGGTTAGAAAAAGTTATTAATAAATGCTGGAAAGAAAACAGACTTTTGTATGTCAGAGAAATTTAACAAAAATACTGAACTACTGACTCTTGTAAAGAACAAGAGTGTCAGCCAAAGGGGACTTTTCCAGGGACACTTCTTTCTTCAAAGTATTTTCTTCAGATTCCAACATGTGTTCCAACATTTAGCCATCAGAGTAGCTGCATTTCAAACAGTGACCACAACGAACTCCAGTAGAGAAAAAATGCTTCAGTCAGCTTTCATAGGTCATTTCAGTGCTCCAAGTTCTGTGGGAGATCAAAATAGATAATGAGAACATTGTACTACAACAAGGAAAGTTTACAGATTTTTCTCACATAGAGAAAAACAAAATTTATTTATTTGTTTGTTTGTTTGTTTGTTGGTACTAAGAATATATGCAGAGTTCAGATCTGGATATTTCTGAAAACAATTCAAGCTCTCTGTCTACACATATTTGTATTAAAGAGACATTCATTAAAATAATATCCTACTGTCTCTTCCATGGAAATATATTATAGAAAATCACTGTGATACAGAGAAACTTCATTGACAGATTTCTTTATATTTTGTATATATATTTAGCATAAATATTTAGTACATATATTTAGTACATACATTTTGATATTTTCTCTATTTTTAGTACAATACTCAATTTTGTATACATAATCACTTTTCAGTTTTTCAGTCTTTTCATGCAGAGATGCTTTGATGCTTTCAGTGTTTCCTTGACATTTCAGCCTTGAACTCTGGCTGATAAAGTTCCCCTTGATTTCTCTAGATGAGGACATGTATAAATTGGAACAGATTTTTTCTATGTAGAAATTTTAGAAATTGCACAAATTATAAATTTGGAAATTTTATTAACTTGCAAACTAATCCCTGCTATGTTTTCAGTATCTGGTCACAACTTCCCAGCAAACTCCACAAAATTACTGAGTACTGAGTTTTTTTAATTTCATCACAACACACAGGTACATAAGTGGTCAATATTGTTTTAAAATTTTAATCGGTACACATTGTAAATAATATTCATATTTCCACAAAAGCAGCACATTCATTGATTATCCATCATTTACATCACAGTCATGATTAAATTTCACTCTTCTATCTATCTTTCACCTTTATTTTACACTAAATATTTACGTTCTTGGAATATTATCTGGAAGATGAATTTTCCCTACAATTACTGTAAAAATAATTCAAAAATATGGAGTTGATAATATTTCTGATTTTCTGGAAAAAAAAATAATAAAAAAGATAAATATCCTTTCCCTATCTCTATGAAAACACATAGGAATTGTAGATGCCTATGGCATGTTAAACCACGCTTCAGCAAAATTCATGATCACAGGAATCGTAGTATATTGGAGAATGTGTGCTATAGCCCTCCCTGTACAATAAGTCTGCAGATGCTCAGAGTCTGTTCCAGCCCTAACAAACAAAATCTGGAACTTGAGCTCAGGCTATAATAGCTTATGCTTTCAGCTTGACTACATCTAGTTCAAGCCTTAAATGTCAGTCAAGATGGTATCCACTGCGTAAGTGGATATTAAAACAAAGACCTTTAGAATCAAAAGTATAGTCTTTACAGCTCTGAATAAATCAGCCTTTTGAAGAGAATCTTGAATGTACATATTTATACAGTGATCCATATAATTATTTGGCACCAGGGTAGTGTGAATAATAGCATTTCCAGTTGCGAGTTGGTCTCTTAATGCTAAGGTAGAGATGAAATTAAAAAAATAAATAAATCTCTACATAGTTATTTCATTAAAGCTATAATTCTTAAGTTTCACTTTGCATATATCTTCTCCTTTTTCAACAAAATCTACTTTTGGATCCTTTTCAGATATTCTTCTTTCCAATAAGACTGAAAATCCTGTTCACTCTTTTTCCATTCCAGATGACACTGTCCAGCTCTTAGTTAATTTCTGGTGAACAGTAAAAATTTCATCTATAAGTACATACTAAGAGACTGGGACTTTGCAAGTTTCTTACACAAAAGAAATCAGTTGTCATGGTTTTGTGTTTTTTGGTTTTTGGTATTCCACATCATAACATCACATAGTGCACTGGGAGTTAAAGTGTTAATGCTCCAATTCCGAGTACCTGTCCTTATACATTGTGGAAATCGTGGGATCTGGCCCTCCCAGGTGGGGCAGTCTCTTACTGCCTTGCAGTAGATGGTGGAGGTGCTTTCCTACCCATACCAAGCTTTTCAGGTTTAACTTGGTCTCAGGAACTCTCTTTCCCTCCTATTTTATTTGATTTATTAGTCTCATTTTCAATTAGATTGTATGTATTGTGTTATCCTGCATTCCGATATCACAGTTAGCAAAATAAGTTTTCCTCCATACATCGTTGCTGCTTTTTTTTTTTTTTTTTTCCTTCCTTGAGCCCAGCTCCCATCTCCCTATCCCTTTTCCCTTTTCCCTCCTATTTTGTTGGGCTAGGGAGGGGGGAACCAGGGCCCCACTGTCACAGGCATAGGTTGATCTAGTTAACTCCGTGACATCAGTGCATGATGGAATAGGACTTTGGATGTGATGATCCACTTAAGCTAGGTCTTAAACAGAATAACAGAAATTCATGCAAACTGATTAATTTCCAATCACAAAACCCAGTCTAGGTCTGCAATCAAGGTTAAATTAATTAATTGATGTGACATATGTGAATGCTTCCAATTTGGACCTCCATATGCCAAGGCAGGAAGAATTAGAATGAATGAGTCATTCCCAGTTTGTTTTCTGACATGAAAAACAAAAACCAAAAACTGACTTGTTTGTTCTTTTTGTGTTTGTTTGTTTGTTTGCATATTTTTGTTTTACTTTTTATTCTTAATCTCAGTTATAGAAACATAATTATGTATTATTTATTTGGTGTACTACCATAATCCAGATATGTTGTGTTTTTCCCATATTATATTAAGAAATAATTCAGGGTTTTTTTTTGTTTGTTTGTTTGTTTTTCCACATTGATGTCACCTTCTACCTTTCTGGGAGAAAATTTTGCCTAGACTTCTTGATTCGCAATATAATTCCTAAGCTCAGCATCAAGTATCATATTATTTGCTAGTTATAATATATTCATTGGCCTTCTGTAACACAATTTTAATGACAAAATTATATGATTTTACAGATTAAAAAACAAATATTTTTCCTATCTGTTTTTGCAGAAGAAAACAAATAATTTAGCTAGATAACAGCAAATCTGTTTCTACCAGCTTTGTATGTTTATCAGTATCAACCCTTCATTTGGATACCCCTGTAAATTCCAGAATGTCTCTAATGACCAGTCCTCACGCCTCTTTCCACTGCAAGGTAGAAGAAGAGTTTCTGAAGAGTTATAGCCATTCAAACAGTTCATCTAGTTCAATCCCAGTTTTCCGTAGTTACATCTTCATTGCTAGGAAACATCATGAGTTACAAATTGAGAGAAATGTTTACACAGTCCTAATCGTGAGCATGGGTCAATAACTGAGATCCCAAAATAATTCAATAGTACTGGAATAGGCAAGCACCCCCTTCTGGGCCACGTATACTTCAGGATAGTGAATGCAAGGATGAAGGAGCCCTTATTGGTAACCTTTCCAGCATGAAAAATCAAATGCAATTTACCATATTAGTGGGCTTAGTCTCTGTCTGATTATCTGGTGCCACAAAGATGTGACCCATGCCTATGCCGCTGGTTTTTAATAAACACATTTGCTGGGTCCAATAGTTTGGCAATTTGTACAGTAAATTAGATGTAATTTGCCCTGAATGCCACTGGTTTCTCAGGTAGTTTGAAGCAATGCTAGGCAGCTCAGCAAAAAAAAAAAAAAAAAAGAAAGAAAAAAAAACTGTAGCCTGTGCAACTGAATCAGGCTGAAGAGCAGATTTCCTTTCTAGAGCCCTCTGCTGCCTGCTTCAGATTCAGGCTTTCAATTTCTCCAATTTCCACAGCCTCCTACTCATCTTCTTCAGTCTTCCTCCACAGTCCTCTCTGGTATCCTATCACTCTTCTCACTTTTTATATAAGATGTACAGTGTTAAAGGTCTGATTCAGTAATAAATATGCTTGTTTCTCCCATTGAAATTGAGGAGATTTCTGCAGACTATCCAACAAGGAGCTTCAACATGTACCTATTTTCACTCTCCCCTAGTGTTTCCAGTGATATGAATAGATTTTTGGTTACGTGTCAGTTTAATAAACTATTCTGACAAACTAATATATATATATATATTATATATATATATATAATTCAGGATTTTATTCTATTGTATTTTATTTTGTTTTATTTGGTAGTCTATTCCTCCTCCTTGCTACCAACAAGGAACCCAGATGTCTGCTGCTTGTTCAGGCTAGCTTGAATAACCTGTGAGACTCAGTGGCATTCTTAAAAATCCTCCTCCTTGGCTACATTTGGTTCCATTCCTGAATAAAATTAAATAAAATGTTTGGATGTTATCTAGAAAGGTTACCCTAGGACATTTTGTCAAGTAGATACTTTAAAAGTTATCCTCCAAGAAGACAATGAGGCCAGCTGCCTAGCTGAAGTGCCTCTACACCGAAGCATGCAGTTTGGGAAGCAAACAGGAAGAGCTGGAAGCCAACATGCTGCTGGAAAACCATAATGTAGTTCCATCACTAAAACCTTGTGGGATGATGCACATAACTGAAGTGTGACTATTGATTGCTGCAAGCTGTTCAGAAGGGACAGGGTAGGAAAGGGGGGAGTAAGTTTTGGTGTTGTCCTCTATATGAGGAAAGGAATAGAGTATGAAGAGCTGTCCATGAAATGGCTAAGTTGAAAGCCAGTGGGTGAGAAACGGAGTCTGAAGCAAGAAAGGGAAACTTCTGAGTGGTATGTGCTATAGATCGCCTGATCAAGAGGAGCCTGTTGATGAAGCCTTCTTCCTCCAGCTAAAGAAGGCATCATGATTGCAGAGTCTCATCCTGCTGGAGGACTGGAGGACCAACCAGACGTGCTGAAAAAAGTTGCATGGTGAGCTGTAGGCTATCCAGGAGGCTCATGGAATTCAATGGGGATAAATTCTTGAGCCAAATAATAGACAGCCCTGTGCCAGTCTGCTTAAACCAAATTCCAAGCAACTTGATCTAACTGTAAATTTTCCAGCTGGAGAGCTTGATTGGATGACCTTTAAATGAGATGGTTTGTAGCAGTTCTACAATTCTTTTATCCCAAGTTAATGTGGGATATTTGTGATCCTGTATTCCTACTCTTTGGACTGTACTTCCTCTTTTTCCTTCTCTTCTCTGCTAATCTTTTTTCCTCACTTTCCTTCTGTTCAGTTGCTCTTCTTCCTCTATCTGCTCTTGGCTTTCATTTCTGTATTTCCCTTCTCTAGCTGCAGATGTATCTCCCCCTCCCTTTTGAGAGCAGTGCACTACTGTGTAAGACAGAAAACAGAGCTGTTTCTCTGAGTAGTGTTGTAGCAGCTTTCCACAACAGTTTAAAGACAGTAACATTAAGATTAAAAGTAAATAAATAAATAAATACAAATCATAGAACAGATATCATTTAATTTGAAATACTAATAGGGGTAAAGCCACTTTAAAGTGGCACTTTATAGTGCCACAGTATTTTTGCAGAATTGAATAAAGAAGAAATAAAAAAGACTTTTTTTTTTTTCTTTCCCCCTCCCGCTATCCCCTTCAGGTTATTTTTTTTTCCTGTAATTAGCGATAACCCACTACTAGGCTTCAAGGACAAAAATAACTCTTAGACTGTCTAGATATCAAACCAGAACTTGTCTTTTTTTGCTGGCAACAGTTTGGAAAGATGATTCCTCAAGGTACCTGAAGTCTGTAATTGTCAGATCAGTCATTCCCATGGAGAAGTCCAGGCAGGTGGTATCTACTCTGTGATTATGTCTTTTTTTTTCTTTCTTTTTCTTTTTCTTTTTCTTTTTCTTTTTCTTTTTCTTTTTCTTTTTCTTTTTCTTTTTCTTTTTCTTTTTCTTTTTCTTTTTCTTTTTCTTTTTCTTTCTTTTTTTTCTTTTTTTTTAAACTTGGTTTTGCACCATCCCCAAAAGCTAGATCTGCTGAAATGGAATATTTGTATTTTGGGGAGAGAAGAAGTGTATTGGAAGGGGTTAGCTCTATCTACACTTGTGCAAGCATTGGCAACTTCTGTGTTTAATTTCTCATTTCCAACCATTTTCTGTGGGTTTTCTGGGGGGAAATGTGCAAAGGCCCCAGGTGGGAAACAGGTCCCTATGTGCAAGGTGCTGTACAAACACATTAAATTCCCTGACTTGAAGATCTTACAATGTAAGTAGAGAGGACCAGGGAGAGGCTGCAGGGTAGAGGCAGAATGAGCACAATCTTTGTTTTACAGCAAACAGCTAAATTAAATGGTGTCCCCAGTGGGCTAAAAGAAATCTGAGGTAGAAATGGACATCGAACATCGATTACCTGAACCTCAGTGTTTTGCTCATAAAGCAGTTTAGTCTTCAGGCAAAATCTGGCCTCAGGTTTGATCTTTCAATAACATTCTTCACTTTCTTATCATTTTCAGAAGCAATGCACTTTCAACTGATGCATTGTAAGGTAGACCAAGCACAAAGGAAGAGCAATTCACTGCCCATTCATATGCAGCCGTCTCTTGTGCAGAGCACAGCAGGTATATAACAGCTACCTAGCCATACTACTGAGAATAAAGAAGACAGTGTTTAGCAGATACCTGGGCAGAATGACTAGCAGGTGGGGTCTAACCTTCATTCCTGAACAGAAGTGTTATCAGATTTTTAATGATCATAGATTAGACAAAGAACATACACAGACTCCCTCTCTCTTTTTCTCTGTGTGCATCTGTGTGTGGGAATAAGATCATGTCTGTCTCTGACAGCTGGGCCATGCCTAGGAGAGTAGAATAAGTGATCTGCTAATAGAGGATAGTAAAAAGCTCCTAAAGATCAAAAGATAGCAGACTGTGCCTTTTCTTTCTCGTTTCTTCTCTCTCTCTCTCTAGGTTTTTTTCTTTCTTTTTTTTTTTTTTTTCTTCCCCCCCTAAGCTGAAAGAAGCAGGGATCTATTCTCAGCTTTACCGTTTAAGATGGGTGATTTGTCTCGTAATTGTGTTCGCTGACTGCAGCAGATGGATTCATTACTAGGGCTGGTCAGAAATCTTTCAACACAATGTGTTTTTGTGTGTATGTGTGAGAATGATGAATCATCAAAACTGAAACTTTTCATGAAGATACAGAGGAAACTTTTGTCATAGACGTTTTCTCAGCTCCCCACTGGGACTTGTGATTAAAACCAGAGAAAGCAAAAGCTTCTCATCTTAGGGTAGCCCGGAAGACAGGATATGTGGGCAGTGAGGTTTTTAGTTTCTCTTCTACTTATTCTGAGCTGTTTCCTATCTAAAGTGAGTGTGTTAGTTACTTTATTATGAAATTATTCAGCATATTTCCTCGTATATGTGTGTGTACATAGAAAAATGTACACAGAGTAGAAGAGCTTTAACAAGAAGAATTGAGAGAAAGATGATGGCATGCTGAACACTATTAAACAAATGCAGGTGATGTTGCCAGCTAAAGCCACCATACGCCTTTTTGAAAGCAGAAAGGCATTTGCGATCTACAGAGGGAACAGCTTGCTCACTGCAGACCCTTTCACCCTAATCCACCAGATCCTACTATTTTTGTTTCAACTGTAATTATCAAAATAATCCAGAATGAAGAATGCTCGAGGAAGAGTTTTGAAGGTAAAGTCACTTAGCTCATGACCACCGCTGAAGAGTAAAATTTTACAAGGAAAGGAGGTCAAGTGCCTAGTTATCTGCTCATGTTTACACGCTGTTAAAACCCTTTCCCCTCTGAGTGAGTGTTTAACTTGTATATAAACTACTGCTGATTGTACTGCTGCCTTTGGGAGCCAATCTTATGCATGACTTAACCTGTGCATATAGAAGTTTGTCTTGGTCCTCCTTAGCAAATGTTCAGTGTAGGCTCTAATCAGAACAGAGAGACATGCTTCCAACAGGAGCTACAACCATCAAGAGACTTTAGAAGACAGGCAGGACACCAAATGTCTTTTTTAAATAGGACAAGGCAGCTTGCTAATGGGTAGCAACTTGGCCCTGAGGTTTCAGTGTATGACAGTCATGTAAATAGCAATCCTGCTGTTGTAATTGGAGAAGGAAATTAATATTAAGACTGTCCAATCAGTAGGAACAATAATGAGGAACAACTAAAGGATTACTGAGCAGTTAAAATACTAGATTGGGATTTACGGGGAATGGAGCAGAAAGGAAAAGGATAGGTGTCAAGTCTTCTTTGCTAATAAATAGCATGAGAGTCGAAAGAAAAACGTCTCACTAACAGAACAGAAACAAAAAGAGGTAAACAAAATTGGCAGAAAAGATTATGTTAATCTTACAAAAAAAAAAAAAAAAGAGTAGTTTCAAATTACTACTAAGGCTTGTTCTATCCACTCTATCCACTAGCATCCCCAACTCTTCCTTCACGTCATTCACAGCACAGTTGAGAGTTTTGCATTTCTTCCCTCTTTCATTCTTTCTGTGTAAACTTACTTTTGATGTAGAAATACCTTCTCTTTAAAGAAAAGTAATTCTGTAACTTACAGTTGGAATACTGTCGCTTGTCTGAACAATTTGTAACATGCAAATTGTACAAAGCTTATTTTCCAGGTTGATTAATATCCACAGGTTCCTATGTCTGTAATGTTGTCTAAGGTGAATCAAAGTATTCTAATAATTCTGAATTTGAATTGCCAGTAAGATTGTCCTCTCATCAAGTTAGTTTCTGCTCTTTCCTACACTTTTCTTGAAACAACAAATAGAAGAATATTCACTGTATTTTAAAAATTATAGAGCTATTTATTTTAGATTATTTATCATAGTATTTTCAACATTTTTTAGTTCAAGAACTATCTTAAGCTTGGTAAAACTTAGCAGTTGTTACAATGGCTTTTATTTCACGGAGAAATAAAAATTAGGCTGAATTTTGTGCATTTATTACTATTCCCTCACATTGTCTTGTTTATTTTCTTGCTTACGTAGATTTGCATGTTTATCTAATGCAGCAGTAAAATATGAGGGTTTTGTGAACTATCGTTTTGATGTTTTATACATTAGCCCAAACCACAGAGAAACACTGACTGTTGTTTATTATCTTTTACTATAAAGCTAGCACAAGCTATTCCCTGCCCCTCCTTCCCCCAGAGTCTGTTTTTATAGCTATGTCCAAATGTAAATGTTAGAAGCCATTTGGCTTTAATCCATGTTATCTTGGAGCCGTCCCCTTTACAGTTAAAAGTGCCAGCTAAAGCCTGATTTTCTTTCATAATTTTATATATTTACATTGGCAAAAACTTGTAAGTATATTGTGTCTGGACAAAACTTTGTACTACATGATCACTCCTTATTTGCATTTTTAATACTCTCCATTAGACAGACTCCGAACTAATTAGCCAAGCATCTGTAATAGAAAAATCTTGTTTGCTATTTTCAGAACTAAGAAACTAATGGCTAAACTACTCTTAGAACAATTAAGCAATAAGAAAAATACTGTGTTAAGATTGGCAATATAGCTCTTGCCATAAATCACTGCAATAATGAATGCTATCTAAAAATATTGAAGATGATTAAAAAAAAAAAAAAAAGGACAAGTTACATATTATTTCTGTGTGCTCCACAATAGATACATCAGAGAATAAACAAACAAAATTGCATGGTAATACATGTTAAGTTAATCAATAAATAAACTCATAAATTTTAGCAAAATTTAAGCTACCAAATTTTCACTATGTTTACATATTTTTTAACTGTGTGGATTAGACATCCATGAAAAATGATGAGACACTGGCCTATTAACTTAATATGTGAAAGTCCTGAAGGGTATTTGGTGCCTTAGACTTAGATGAAGATCTGTAACTTTGGCTATCATAAGTTATCCTACCTCCATCCAGCTAAGTTGCTAAGTGGATGAAAGAGCATTACACATTCATGTTCTGGTAACAGAATTTTGTTCCAAGTCATTTAAGTTTTCAGAACTTTATTCAGCCTTTAATTTCAGTATTTCTATGATCCAGAATGACAGAAGTTGTCAAAAAGGGAATTATTTCAAAGTATCCGCTTCAACAAGTAGAATATGCAGTAGACTAATTGGCCAGCGCATTTTTTGCTAATATATTTGTTCTCAGAGTCATTAGAATGATAAAACTCCATACTCCATACAATGAATTGAATGATTACTTATGACAAGTGTTCACATAGAAAGTAAAACTCTTTGGGAATTTTCAAATCAAATTTGTTCCACTGACATTTCAACATTCTTGAAATAAAATGCAATACAATAAAATAAAATAAATCAACACCTTCTATGGATCATTAACAAATGATTTAAATTTCATAGGATCATAAAATCATAGAATGGTATGGGTTGGAAAAGATCACAAGGATCATTGAGTTTCAACCTCCCTGCTGGTGCAGGGTCAACAGTGACTAGACTAGGCCTCCCAGAGCCACATCCAGCCTGGCCTTGAATGCCTCCAGGGAATAAATATAGAATAAAATAAATATAAAATAAAAAGTATAAAATAAATATAAAATAAAATAAATCAAGACTTTCTATGGATCATTAGCAAATGATTTAAATTTTCAGACAATTTGGACAACCTTAATGGTTGAGATGGGTTTTTCAGTTGTTCTGAGCAATAACTCTCATAGAAGAATCAAATGAACAAACAAACAAAGACAAATAGGGAAGAAAAATGACTTTCTCTGAGAGATCATGGAATGTAAATGGTTTTTCGTTTTCTAATCCAGTCCCTTTAAAAACTGCTGTTATTGTAACATATTTGCTTTCTTCTTCAAGCTATATATGTCCTCCAAAGTACACTATAATTGCTCAAAAATATTACATTTTTTTTATAATATTAAAACATTAATCAGAGTTCATACATTTCTCTTGCTTTGCTTTTTTTAGACAATATATTAAAAAATTTAATTTTTTTTGTCCTCTGCAAAAGTGGAACAAAATACTACTGTTTAAGAAATTCATAATAATCTTTTAATTTTCATTTTCAAATTTTACTACTGGAATTACTAGTTTAGTAAAGCCATGTAAGATTTGATTTTTTTTCTACAGTGAGAGTGGGAATAGTAAAATTTGTTACTTAAAATATGTAATGCTTTACTTTACTTACGTCCATTACTACACAAATTTGGTTAACTTTGTAATGAACTTAGTAAAATGCTTAAAGCTATGGAACGAAATAATGATATATTTGCAAAACTAATGGAATTCCCTAACTGCTTAATGTTAAGATCATGTGCAAGTGTTTTAAAAATGTCTTATTATCTAGCTAAGCATCAGCAAGAGATATAATATTTTTAAACATCTTTTACTCTTGAAATAGTATCATATTAACTGTAAGTCTGTATTAACCTGCCATTACAAAGTACCTTAGGACTCATTTAGCACCTAAGTTTTCTGTAATTTGTTCTGTTTTTCTTACTTAGTCTCTTCATAAATAACAAGATTCTTCAACAGAAGAAAGCATTAAAAAAACTGTTAATGAAATTCAAGATTCTGGACATATAATAGCAAAGGTAACCCCCAGATCTTCAAAAACAGTTTCTGCAGTACTGAATACAGCCTTGTATTACAGTAAAAAGAAATAAAATAATAATAATAATTAAAAAAAAAAGTGCTGATTTGCAACTCTATTCTATGCCAGCACTATCCAGTATCCTTATATACAAAGGCTGCTTCAAAAGTAATGCCTCCTATTTTGTTACCTTGGCCCATGATGCCAGAAGCAGATGTTGGCAGGATGGCAATAAAAGTTGAATCTTTACACCAATATTCCATTACATTTTGTTGTCATGCAACAAATGGCAGCAGAAGGGTAGTCTGACAAAATGGTGTCTTACATGGAAGTGCTTGTGAAGCAAAGGTGGATCACGGAATTCCTCCATGAAGAATAAATTGTATCCATTGACATTCATCTACATGTGCTGAATGTTTATGGAGACCAAACAGAGGATGAGAGTTCAGTGAGGTGGTTGATGGTGCATTTCAGCACTTATGACAGTTACAGTGTTTTACCTCCGCTGGTGCAGATTTTTATCAGCATGGCATGCAGGCTGCAGTTCATCTCTGACACAGTTCGGAGTGCATGGTGGTGCTTTGTTGAAAAACAGTGTTTTGTAGCTGAGAATTTGCTCTATCAAATACTGCTACTGTGTTCTTTGTATGTGTTGTAGTTTCCATGAAAATAAATAGCTGCCATTACTTTTGGAGCAACATACATCTATTATTTTTTTTATACACAAACTTGCCTATCATTCTGTGTCTTAATCTGACCCTTCCCTCTTCACTTTCCCTGTTTCCAATACATCTCTGTGTAGGCTTCATCATATAGTTATTCCAAACCTCATTTGGTGTATCTCAGCAGCAACCTGAAGCAACCTGCATCCTGCTTGTGCCAGCCAGTGTGGCACTGAAATTAGCATAGACAGAGATGCACTAACGTCATTTGGAAGAGCAATGAGAGCCAGAATTTGTGCGTAGTTTGGAGATGAAAGGCTGGTGAACTAGCACATTGTTTTTGCCTATTACACCACTTGGTAGGAGACAATAACTTTCCCAAACTTGTCTGATACAGCCAAAAAAACAATGACACAGAAGCAGTTGTGTTTGTTTCTTATCAGCAGGGATCCTATTGCTGCAAGCTCCACAGTGCTTTGGACTCTAGTTCTACTCATCAAACCATTCCTCCTGCTCTACTCGCCAAGCAGCTTACAGAAGGCAATTAACAATTGCATAAGCATTTGACTGTAAACAATTATGGAACTCAATGTCCTGTAGCTTGGAGGGGAAAAAAAGCCTCCTTCACTGGCTGAACTGATAATCAGTGACTTTGACAGTGGAAAACTCTGGCTTTGAAAAGCAAATAAAGCCATTTGAACAGTTATGCCATCTCCATATTCCACCACAAACTGTCTTCAACTGGGAGATTATTTCTTTTACAGTGTCTGGCAGTTGATGAGATCCAAATGCCAGAGAAGAACTGGCACAGACTTTTCACTGTTCAGCTTGACCACTGCAGTCTGAGTGAACACACAAAAGTATGTCATGCTGTGTGCTGTTTTGAAGCTGATGATGTGAGCTGAACCATGGTGAGAGGCAAGCAAATGAGCAATGTGGTATAATCCAAACAGCCTGTGTGGCTGAAATGTACTAACTATACAATATACTGAAGATGGGATACAAATGGTTAAGCTTTGGGCAACATGGAAGCTTCATATCAAGAAACAGGAGACTCAAAAAGCAGAGCAGCAATCTGCAGAGTTTTGGTAACAGCACAAAGTTTATGGTGATAACTTTGTGGGAAAAGTGATGATGAATCATTTGATGTAAGAGATGTAGGCAAAACTTTAAAATCTCTCCATTAAATGCCATAGTGCCTTTGCAGCTCACATCAGAGGTTTCTTTGCTGTGACAAGAAGTGATCTCCTGGGTCAGACCAGGTGCATTATTTAGCTGTTTTTTTTTTTTGTTTGTTTGTTTGTTTTTGTTTCCCCCCTACCCCAAAATATTGCTTTTGGTCACCAGATATTCATTTGTAGAGGTATTGCTTACTGTATTTCCAAAATACTATTTTTATCACTTGGTCGCAAATATAATCTTTCCCTGAAACTAAGTGATTCCTTCATCAAGTGTACTCTGTAGGGAGAAAAGAAAGCTTCATAATCATGTTAGTGGTGAAAAATCTTGCAGTTGTTTTCACATAAAAATCATAAATCAAACCTTAGTATTCAGCAGATGGTGTTATTCCTTCTTTCAAACAAGTAAAAGAATCGAGAGATGGTATCTTGGACTTTTGCAAGATGATATGCGTTCAGATTTACTCTTAACTATACACATGGTGGTTAAACTGGTATTCTTTGTTCTTTCCCTGAAAAAAGAAAACACATCTAATAGGGGATCCATCTCATCCCAAGATCAGTTTTGTACCTAAAATAAAATTAAACTTCCTTATTTTATTCTTATTCACAGGAATTCTAAGAAATGTAACTAAGTGAACATTAGATTGCTAAAGCTAGAGAAGGCAAGTATCCTTTATAGTGAATAATGTGATGTCTGGTGACATCATTGAACAAATACACCTTAACAGTTTGTGGATTGGACAGACAGTAAGCCAATGTCAGTGTTTGAACAGAAGGTCTGGATGAAATATTGACTCCTGATGAGATTTTGGTTCTTCAGAAGCCAGTGACACACTGATATTTACTTCAGCAAATATGGAACTTCATCCAGACCTCTCACCTTCTAAATCTGTTAAAAGATAAACAAATATGCACATGCTAAGTCAGCCATCTACAGAAGAATCTCTCCTTATGGTGAGTGTTTGGGGTTTAGGAGTAAGGGACAGGAGCAGGATGTAATGTGGGGCACAGAATCCAGGCTGCAAAAGCAGGGACCCAACCTGTGTGGGCAGGCACTCTGATCTCCTAAACCCAGCAATGGCCTTCTCCAGACTGGCTTGATTCCTGTGTCAATCATATCTGTGCCTGTTCTGAAACAAATTCCTCCAATGCCACTTCTTTCTTGGGCAACCAAGTACCCCCCATCCTGGTCTGGTAGGCCATGCCTTTCACCCAGCAAGTTAGAGAAAGCCAGTTTGTTTTAGCCAAAATCTCTTGAAGCACTTTTCCATGCTAATAGAAGGTTCTCAGGGATTGTGACACTTTCCCACAAGGAAAATGAAAACCCAGATATTTATGGGCAGAAAAGACAGAAGGACAGTCTCTGTAGTTCTAAGTACTGTGTGGTGAGCTTTACCTTGGTTGCAGACTCGCATTCAGAGGTCTCTAACCCCAGTCTGGAAGGGTTGAGATGCAGATTACACTGATTCCTGTAAGAAATCATATCCCAAGAAATACATGGAGGCCAATTCTTTCCCCAGGTAGTGCTAGCCTATCTACTGAAACCGCTCTCCTGAGGTCTGCTTGGGCTTTTCTCATCTGATCCAGCCTAGCATCTCCTCAGCTCTGCTGAGCTAGTCATATCTGGAGAAACTGCAGATAAAAAAATTGTCAGTATGAACTGACTATCTATGCAGAAGTTCTGTTACAGGCCAGTCTTCTGCGCATAGATAAGATAGTTAGGAGAAGTCTTGCACATAGTACTATGGTTGATGTTCCTGGATGGGCTAGATGGTTTACATAACCACACAGACCAAGCGGATATGAGAATTCATCTTAACACTCTTAAATATTGGTAACAAAATGTTAAATTCTTTCTTTCTGGTCAGTCTGTAAATTGTGAAAGCAAACAACTCAGAAAATATATTTTTTTAGTCCCCAGCCATTTCAATACATGTTTTGCCATTTAGGCATTGAGTATGCACAAAGAAATGATAAGTATATTCATATGTGTTTGTGTGTGCTCACATATGACTAAAATCTATACGTTAGCACAGTCAGAGGGAGCTCAGAAATTGTGTATGTATGTCAATTTCAAGACATAGCAAACACCTTATATTCATATGTGTTTGTGTGTGCTCACATATGACTAAAATCTATACGTTAGCACAGTCAGAGGGAGCTCAGAAATTGTGTATGTATGTCAATTTCAAGACATAGCAAACACCTTAATGTGATGCAGTTTGAAAGTGCAAGGGAGTATGATACAAAAAAATGGCAGCCTCTGTATATACAGTGCGTAGGAACTTCCTACTCCGATGTGCTTCCAGATAAATTGGAAAGGGTCACCCATGTCTTTTCATAAGGCAGTATGAAAGTACATGGGTCATGAGCTTGCCAAAAATGATGGCTCCCTGCTATGAAATGGCTTCTGAAACAAAAGGGAAGAAAGAGGTGGTGTGCATAGTGTGCATAACTGGAACGTTGGGGAACTTGGGAGTGCAAGTATGACATGCAGCTTCCAGACAGAATAGCACTTCTTGATGGAAGTTACGGTGTCAGTACGTGAGATGACAGATGTTACCAAATCCTTTTTGAAACCAACTTCAAAGGGCAGGGGAGGAAAAGTGAAAGTTACAAGGAAATAGGGCTCAATTTTGGAAATAGGAAAATACCAATAAGATGTCCTTTGCTTTTGGCTTTTTCATAGACTGAGAGGAGACTGGAAGGAAAAAAAAAAAAAAGTGATATACTGAAACTCTAATGGAGCAATAATAAAAGCAGGAAGAAACATGCTGTCTTCATTAATCCTTTATTAAGATTCACCTACTACACCTGATAACATTAAGTAGCTGCCAATAAGATGTGAATTAGCATCCACATCACTGGAAACTGTAGTATCTCCCTCAAGTGCTCTCTATTCAAAATGGAAGAGGAAGCATGCATATCATTTTCAGAAAGTTTTATTAACAACTTCTAGTGCAGCTGAACAAGGCAGACCTACTCCTTTGGAGTTAAATCCTCCTGATAATCATTGTAAAGTTTTAGTCACCAGCTGCTAATCGATTTAGTCCTGCAATAATCTTGAATTTGGAAGATATCATTAAAAAACTGAAGCTTGGAGAGATACTACGTATGTCTACATGGATACATAAAATTGAATCTGTGCTTACACTCCAAAAATTGATGCTACATGAACTACTCTTCCCAGTCAGGAATAAGCCGGGGCTTATTCTTTCCTAAATGACTTACAATCAAACCAGTCCTATCTACATTGCAGATCTTATTTGCAAAGTGCAGCATTTCTGAAAATTGCTGACTCAACTTTTCATAAAATCATAGAATCATAGAATCGCAAGGCTGGAAATGACCTGCAAGATCATCTAGTTCAACCATCTTCCCACTACCATTGCTGCCACAAGTCTCTAAACCATATCTCGTAACTCCTCATCCAGATGCTTCTTGAACACTGCCAGGAATGGCGACTACACCACCTACCCAGGCAGACCATTCCTGTGCCTGACTACTCTCTGTGAGAAAGTTCCTCCTTATAGCTAACCTAAACCTCCTCTGGTACAACTTGCACAATTTCCTCGGGTCTTGTGTGTTGCCTGGGAGAAGAAGCCAAACCCCTCCTCATCACAGCCTCCCTTCAGGAAGTTGTAGAGTGCAATAAGGTCTCCTCTGAGCCTCCTCTTCTCCAGACTAAACAATCCCAGCTCCCTCAGCTGTTCCTCATAAGACTTGTGCTCCAGACCCCTCACCACTTTCATTGCCCTTCTCTGGACACATTCCGGGACCTCAGTATCTTTCTTGTAGTGTACTCAAGGTGCGGCCTCACCAGTGCTGAGTACATAGGGATGATTACCTCCCTGCTCCTGCTGGCCACGCTATTTCTAATATAAGCCAGGATACTGTTGGCCCTCTTGGCCACCTGGGCACACTGCCGACATGGTCCCCTTCCCTCTTCACAGTCATCCAGCCGCTCATCCCCAAGCCTGTAGTGCTGCATGGGGTTATTATGGCCAAAGTGCAGGACCCGACACTTGGCCGTATTGAACCTCATCCCATTCACCTCAGCCCAGCGATCCAGCTTATCTAGATCCCTCTGAAGGGCCACCCTACCCTCAGGCAGATCAATACTACCTCCCAACTTGGTGTCATCTGCAAACTTACTGAGGGTACATTCAGTGCCTTCATCTAGGTCATCAATAAAGATATTAAACAAGATGGGCCCCAGTACCGACCCCTCGGGGACACCACTTGTAACGGATCGCCAGGTGGACTTAGCTCCATTAACCACTACCCATTGGGCACAGCCCTCTAGTCAGTTCCTTACCCAAAGAAGATTATACCTGTCCAAGCCACGGGCAGCCAGTTTTCCCAGGAGTATACTGTGAGAGACAATGTCAAAGGCTTTGGTGAAGTCTAGACAGACTATATCAACAGCCTTTCCCTCAGCTACTAGACTGGTCACCTAGTCATAGAGGGAGATGAGATTGGTCAAGCACAACCTGCCTTTCACAAACACGTGCTGGCTGGGCCTGATCCCCTCAATGTCACACAAATGCTGCGTGGTCTCTCTCAGGATGATTTGCTCCATAACTTTCCCTGGTACCGAGGTCAGGCTGACAGGCATATAGCTCCCTTGATACTCCTTATGGCCCTTCTTGTAGATGGGAGTCGCATCAGCAAATCTCCAATCCACTGGGACCTCTCCAGATAACCAGGAGCACTGGCAGATGGCTGTGAACAGCTCAGCAATCACCTCCGCCAGCTCTCTCAGCACCCTAGGATGAAGCCCGTTCAGTCCCATGGACTTGTGACAGTCCAGATGGAGGAGTTCTCTAACTGTCTCTATCTGAATCACCAGGGGTGTATTCTGCGTAGCATTCCAGGCTTCCAGATCAGGGCGTAAAATGCCCTGAAGATAACTGATCTGCCTATTAAAGTCGAGGACCTCAGCCTTCTCCTTATCGTCAGTGGTCACATTCCCTGCTGCATCAAGTAAAGGATAGAAATTCTCCCCGGTTCTTCTCTCACCATTGATATATTTACGAAAAGGATTTCTTATTCACTTTTACTGCAGTGGCCAATCTGAGTTCAAGTTGAGCTTTTGCCCTCCTAACTTCCTCCCTGCATACCTTAACAACTTTCTTGTAATCTCCACAAGTAGCTTGTCCCTTCTTCCAGAAGACATAGACTCTCTTTTTCTTCCGGAGTCTCAACAATAGTTCTTGGGTCATCCACACCGGACTCACCTTATGGAATTCAGAGACAACCTGTTCTTGCACCTCCAAGATTTCCATCTTGAGGAGCGTCCAGGCTTTCTGGTCCCCTTTACCCTTGAGGAGTGACTCCCAAGGGACTCATGCTACAAGCGTCCTGAACAGGTCAGAGTCCACCCACTTGAAGTTCATGATAGTAGTTTTGCTAGTCACACTTATGACATCGCCAAGAATAGAGAATTCTACAATTTCATGGTCCCCTGCCCAAGACAGTCCCCAGCCTTCACATCTCCCACCAGTCCTTCTCTGTTAGTGAAGGGAATAGAATGAGAGAATGTTAGTGAATTTTCCTCACACGGGAAATGCTCCAGGCCCTTTATCATCTTTGTGGCCCCCTGCTGGGCTCTTCCTAGGAGATCCCTTTTTGAACTCCATACAGTATTCTAAATGCGACTTCACCAGGGCAAAGTGGAGGGGAAGGATAATCTCCTTCAACAGGCTGGCCACACTCTTTTTAATATACTCCAGGATACCATCGGCCTTCTTGGCCACAATGGCACACTGCTGGCTCGTGGCCAACCTGTTGTCCACCAGAATGCCCAGGTCGTTCTCCACCAAGCTCATCTCCAGCAGGTTATCCCCTAAACTGATTTATTTATGAATGGTATGTACAGTTAAAAATTCAAATACACTTCATGTACTTTGATCAACTAGGAATTAGACATTTTTTTTCTAAGCTGATTGTTTAAAAGGTTTTTCTGCATATGCAGTACAGAAAGATATCCTTCAAATGATATTCATTCTCCCTTCCTTAAACATGGATTGTAGGTAGTATGATTTATCTTCCATGGGTATCTATTTTCATTGACTGTTCAGAGAGACAAAGGGTAAGATTTGTTTGAACAATCATAGATTTTGTAGTTTAGTCTTACCCTTGGTTTATATTGTAGTCAAAACAAGAAATTGGTATTGGTAGAGTAGAATTCAACTCATCCCAAAGATAACTTGTAAGTACAGCAAAGGAACTACTACCTAAAAAAAATGACTCTTTATTTTACTGGCTTGAAAGTGATATCCCAGGATTTGAAGTTGCCATCTTTTGAAGCTGAATGAGTTCCATCTCAAAGAAATAAAATGATTTAAGCTTTAGGACAAGAAAATATTCTATAGATACTTAAGCATTTAGATATCACAATGATAAGAAATTTTACAGTATTGGTGATGATTTATAGCTGAAACCAAAAGAAAAAGACTTGATCTTTCTATGTCATTTAAATCTTGCTGAGTAATTAACATTTTTCCTGTTGCAATTCAATTTTGTCAGTGAGTGGGGTTTTATTTTGAAGGACCAGGGCATGACTTTTGGTTATCTTACTTCACAGTAGGCAAGCTCAGTTCTTCCCAGAATGCTTTATGTCTCTGAGGTCAGATTCACTGAGAACCTCATTAGCATCCTTTTATTTTAAAAATGCAAAATTCTGATAGGTAGGATGAGACTTGGCCTGTGTAAAAGGTGGGAAATCAGTAAGCTTAATGAAGGTTTAGTAAGCATGATACTATCTCATGCATTGCATTCAATTACCCTAACAACTGCCTTTGATGCTATAAATTATATACTTATTTTGACTAAAAGAAAATGCATGATGAGTTGTGAGGCTTATAAAAATCAAGTCAACATTAGAGAAAGTGTCTGGATGATAGACAGCGAGACAAAGTATAATCTCTGTGATTTCCAGTTGAAACATACACTGAGGCTTAACCTAATCCCTGAGGAAATGATAGCAAAAATAAGGTGAAAGACCAATTAGCCTCCTTCCATACTAATCTTAGTTAGAGCAGCTTACTGTTTTTTATACTTTCCTGGGAGCATGGAAAATCAAAATTTCATTGTCCATATCATTTCTTCAGAATAATTTCACTGTGATAGAATATCAATTCTTGCTGTCTACAGTTTTGCCACACACCAAATTTGAAAGATTTCTGATCTCACTGAAAGATTTGGTAGCGGTATGATGAGACAGTAAACCAAACATGAAAATAAAGCCTAGATAGAGTGATTTTAAGTTTATTCCATTGAAATTAAATGAATGAAAATAGGTCTATAACTAAGATTGTCAATGATAAAGAACAAAAGGGACAAGGAGAAATTAGGCAGAGAATTCAGCTGAGTGGAACAGATCCAGAACATGAGTATTAAGAAAGTCTATATATTTTCCTTTTCAAATATAGGAAAACTACTGGAATGTTCTATCTTAGACGTAAGTTATCAGGCTATGCTGAAAAAAGGATAATAGAAAACTGAGATAGGAGAAAGGAAGAACTAATAAGAAATAGAAGGAAAAAAAAAAAAAGTTAGATATAGATATATAGAGAGATACTGGACAAAGTATGTCCAATGTCAAAAGACTAATAAAAGAAACATTCTTAACGTTCGTCAGGAGTCCTTAGCAAGGAAACACTATGTATGGAGAGAAAGAAGTTAAGAGATAACAAATTAATATATAAAGAGTTAAGGGAAAAAGTTATCAGACATCAGTAGGAAATATAAAGTTATTCCTGATTTTCATGGTAAATTAAAATACTAAGAAGAATTGAGAAAAAGAAGTAGACTAAATGAAAAAACATAAGTTGTTCAAATATATTTCAGCCATACAGTTTATCATTATAGTCTAGCTCTGAGGAAAGAAAAAAAGGGTGCAATAATGCATGACTTTAAAAACACTGTAATGACAGATGACTAAAAAACAACAAATAGCAAACAAACAAATAAACAAAACGCTTCAATACATCCTGTTACAAAACTTTGGGGAAAGATGGACAGATACTTCATGTGTTTGAATTTTCAAGAATTAGTGATAGATTTAAGTTTGATTCATGATTGACATAAAATCTGACTGAAGCAATTTTCATATGAGTCATTTGTCTATTTATTAACTGAAAAACCATTAAAAAAAAAAGCTGTAATATTTACACCATTCATGTTTCATGTAATTCCCTGTAATGAAACACTCCAACAAACAGAAAGTTTCATTAATAATGAATCTTAAGATGATTGTCATTCAGAATTTTAACTTCAGTTCAGTGAGAAGCAATTATATATGTTGATTATTTTTAATGTTATATATTTTTTGAAATTTGAAATAAATAAGTAAACAAAGTAAAAACTGCCTTGGGCAAAAAATCCATTATAGTTTACTAAATAAATGCAGATGAATGATATTAATGTAGATATATTATCGTATCTGGGGAAACCATTATTTCTTGCAGAACAAAATAAGCAAGACATATCACTGTGTGTCCTTTTTGTGAGAATAACCAGTATGTAATAACATGTGATCTCAAGAATGTCCTTAAGCTGAGGACAGAATAGAAAAACTAGTAGCATGCAGCATAAAAACAATATTTGTAGATATTAAAATAGTTGAATGTTTGCAGTAAAAATACCTCAATAAATGTAATGTTTTGTAGAAAATATTCACCAAGCAGCCCCATCTCTCAATCAGTTCTTATAGGAGAGGTGTTCCTTGGATGATTTTTGTGATCCTGCTCTGGACATGCTCCAACAGATCTGTGTCTCTCCTGTACTGCAGACTCCACATCTGGATGTATTCCCAGTAAGGTCTCATCAGCACAGAGCAGAGGGGCACACAATCACCAGCCTCAATCTGCTGATCACGCTTCTTTTGATGCAGCACGGGTTATGGTTTGTTTTTTGAGGTGTGATGGCACATTGTTGGCACATGTCCAGCTTGCCATCCACCAGTACCCCAGTGTCATTTCAGCAATACTGTTCTCCACTCTTACATTCCCTCAGCTTGTATTCACAGTGGGGGTTGCCATTATCAAGGTGCAAGACCTTACACTTCGGTTTGTTGAACATAATGATGGGGCTCATTTGAAGGATGTCACCAGAAAACTACCTAATCTGATACAGCTGTCACACCACAACCCCTTAACTGCTTTTCCATTTAAGGAGAGATGAAGCAGTTAAAGTATGTCAAGGGCTATCAAAAGGAGCTTCAAGGACATTGTCCTTTGGACAATGGCTAAAAGAATTAAATGCATAGATCATCTTTTCTTCTCTGCCTCCTCTATTGGGTAAGGACACAGAAACAAACCAAAGGATCTTAGTTTTAAATACCTGGCTTCGTGACTGGCCCCACTGCCAGAACTTTAGTTTTTCTGAGAATCAAATGCCATGTATCATTCCAGGAGATTCCTGGAGTCTATTGAGGATAATTTCCTGGTCAAGGTATTAGATGGACCGACCCAAGGTGAAGCCCTACTGGACCTGGTGCTCACCGATGCGAAGGAAATAGAACATTAGAGAGGTTAAGACTGGTGGCAGCCTGACCATGTACCTGGTGGAGTTTCTGGTCTTGAAGAATGGCCTGTCAAAAAGCAGAGTTAGGACCCTGTGCTTCAGGGGACCAAACTTATAGTTGCTCAAGGAATGCTGAATGGGATCCCCTGAGAAACTGTCCTTAAGGGCATGAGAACAGAACAGAGCTGGCAGCTCTGTAAGGACACACTTCAGTGAGTACAATGGCTCTCCATCCCCCAGCAGAAGAAGTGCAGGGGAGGCAGGCAACCAGTGTGGCTGTGCAAGGACCTGCAGCTTAAACTGAGAGAAAAGAGGGAAATGTACAGAAAGTGGAAGCAGGGTTGTGTACCCTGGGAGGAATACAGGCCTGTTGTCCGTGTGTGTAGAGATAGGATTTGGAAAGCGAAGGCACAGAAGGGAGCTGAACTTGGTGAGGGATGTGAAAGATATCAATAAGGGCTTCTACAAGTACATAGGAAGAAAGAGACAGGCCAAGGAGAGTGTTCCCCCTCTGATAAATGGTAACATTTCAAACATAGAAAAAGCTGAGGTACTCAGCTTCAGTCTTCACTTCCCATGACTGCCAGGCCTCTGAAACTCTAGGTGAGGGTGTGGGTAGCAGATTCTGTCTCACTGTAACAGTGGAACAAATCAAAGACCTCCTCATGCAATTGAATGTGTATAAGTCCATAGGGCTGGATGATATCCGTGCTAGGGTTCTGAGATAAATGGTTGATGTTGTTGCCAAGCTGCTCTCCATCATATTTGAAAAATAATGGTTGTCTGGTGAAGTCCCTGGTGACTGGAAAAAGGGAAACATTACTCCCATTTTTAAGAAAGGGAGAAAGGAAGACCCGGAGAACTACAGGCCAGTGAGCCTCAGCTCTGTGCCTGGGAATGTCATGGAGCAGATTCTCTTAGAAGCTATGTTAAGGCATGTATGAGATAAAGTGGTGATTCAAGTCAGCCAGCATGGCTTCACCAAGGACAGATCATGCCTGACGAATCTGGTGGCCTTCTGTGATGGAGTGATGGCTTTGGTGGACGGAGCAAGGGTGATGGATGTCATCTACCTGGACTTCTACAGAGTCTTTTACATGGTCCCTCACCACATCCTTCTCTCTAAATTGGAGAGGTATAGATTTGAAGGATGGACTGTTTGACGGATTAGGAACTGGTTGGCTGGTTGCAGCCAAGGAGTTATGATCAGTGATTCTGTGTCAGGGTGGAAGCCAGTCACAAGTGATGTCCCTCAGGGATTGGTCTTGGGACCAGTGCTCTTCAACATCTTCATGTCTTGCTCCAATTTATAGGAGGGAGAGGAGGTTCTTTTTAATATATGTATACCTGGCACGAGATTAAGAAACAACGGTTCAAATATTGGTCCAACCAGTTTATTATAAATCCTAATCAGGGAAACAGGGAAGGGAAGGACAGCAACTATTATAAGTTAGGGTGATGGGGAAGGGAAGGAGGGCAATAGAAAAGATAGGAAATAAGCAAGAATTGCGTGAAGTGAGAATAGTCACCACCAGGATCCAGCAGTGGTCCTGTTGCATGCCATTTGAAAGGTCTGAGGCAAAAGCGCAGGGGGAGAACAGCAGCAGCATGGCCAGCCTTGGGCAGCAAGCAGGTAGCAGGAAGAAATTGCAGAGCCGGTCCGGGGGGAAGCAGCAAGAATCAGGTAGTAGGCCCAGGAGAATCCATCAGCATGCAGGAATTCTGTAGTGAGGAATCTGATAGCAGACACCTATTTTCATGGTTGTTGATCCCTCTTTTATCCTCCTTTTTTTCCTGCCTACATGACATCCCTGGGTGCTTGAACAAGTGTCATGTGAGTACCCCCTGAGATGGCCATCTTCCTTGAGACAATTCCACAAAAAAGACCGCTTCACGGCCAATAAGCTGTGGCTTCTCTCTGTCTTGTTAACTTTAGGATGCATATCATCAAAGTATTCTCCTTTTCACTCTCCACCTCTGCAGCAAGTAGGCTATGCATGGACAAGAATTTGGGATGGAACAGCCAAGACAGCTGGCCCTAATTGACCATAAGTATAGTCCATGCCAATTAATGTCATGATATACAATGAAAAAATTGGTGCTGGAAGTTGATTTTTTCAGAGACTGGCAAAGAAACAATCTGATCATGCAAGTGGTGCATAATCTTTGTGTACTTGGGGTTGTTTTTTTTGTTTGTTTGTTTTTTGTTTTTTGTTGTTGTTGTTGTTGTTGTTGCTGCTGTTTGCTTGCTTTCCCCTCTTTCCTCAACTTTTTAAACCACCTTATCTTTATCCATGAGTTTTCTGATTCATGCTCTTCTTTTCTCTTCAGTTCCACTGCAGGAATTGATATGAATATGCATCTCCAAGAGTGCTTAATTTCTTGTGGGTCACCCCACAGCAAATGTCCAGAAAATGGGATAGAATAATAACATAAAGAGTTATATTTTCCTTCTGTACAAATATATCTGAACAATCATAGCCTTACTTCTGGAGTTGTTTGTCTACTGTTACCATATAATATTATTTCGTTTCCTTCAATAACACTCAGAGACTTTAACTACATTTAAGATTTCAAACACAGAGATACGTTTTGTATTCATATGCATGCCATATGAGTTTATACATTTACTTCTTTGTGTACTTTTGTCTTACACAGCAATTGTTTGCAGAGGAAAAACTAAAGAGTTGGTGTTATATATGAAACAGATAGGTAGTGTTTCACTCGAGAGAACACTTCCTCTAATAATTATAATTTATAAAATAGAATATCCTGAGTATGACACTAGTCAATTTTTTCTGATATAAAACAGGAACAATGTTTTCTTTCATTTATATTTTTATGATACATAATGTCTTTATAATTTCTACTACTCCATATCAAAGCTGCCAACTACTGAGTGTCTAACTAAGTAGCATGTGTAGAAAATGAATGAATTGCTAAATGTCCCATAACATCCATGGAGAATACCCTTGCATTTGGAGTCAAGAATCTTAAAACTGAGACAACAAATGAATGGTTTTCACTCCAGTGGAGTGAGGGTTTTGTCAGTGGCAATTCTTTTATGCTCTGTGTCTGAATGGAAAGAGAAAATCAGAAACAGAGAGAAGAATGAATAGAATGCTCAAAAGCTACAAGCCTATTGTAATACATGAACTCAAGAACCAAATGGCAATTACATCAAGAGAAATGGAGAAAAATAAATATACCAGAACTTGGTACATCTGGTGTTATGTTATCTAGAAGGGTTGAAATATTTTTTTAGAAATACTGGATGGTGATAAAAGTGAGGAGACTGGAAAATGAGAATTTTTACAATTGCTAGTGTCTGAACAGGGAGTAGATTTCCATTAATGTCTGGATAGATTCAGTGGGATCTATTTAATGTCTGGAAATTGTGGATGGATTCCTAAACACTTAATCTATGTCTGTTAAATGAAATAATGTCCAAAATTATTCCTGAGCATATTAAGGATCTATCAGTATCCTCTCTGTCTCAGTTTTGATACATAACAACTAAGAAAATTGTAATATGTGGCAGATTTTAGGAGTTAGAACCACTCACTGTAAATAACTAGTCCAGGTATATTCAGCCTATTTGGAAGTTTAGGGAACTCACAAATGTAGTCCCAAATATATTTTGCTTCTTAACCAGTGATCAAGAAATGTCCCTCATCCAATTATATTTCATACCGTATGTATATTCCTAATGATTGTCATAAACTTGATGCTAAGAATAAAGTAAATTTGCTTAGACTCCCCTTTCAGTATCTAAAGGGGAGCTATAAGTAAAAAGAAGAGAACAGTCTCCCTAGGAGGGTATGTGGTGATAGGACAAAGGGAAATGGTTTCAAAGTTAAAGAGGGTAGATTTAGGTTGGATATAGGGAAAAAGTCTTTAAGAGTGAGGGTAGTGAGGAACCAGGATAGATTGCCTGGAAATGTGGTGGATGCCCCATCTCTGGAGACATTCAGTGTGGGGCTGGATTAAGCCCTGGGCAATCAGATTGACCTGTGCATGTCCCTGTTTGCTGCAGAGGAATTGGGATAGATGACCTTTAAAGGTCCCTTCCAACTCTAAGGAGTTTATGATTCTGTGATTTTATGATCTTTATCTAGTCTCATTTGAGATGCCCCTGGCTGTCCCTCTTTGTTGCCACTTTAAACAAACAGAAGAATTTTACCCTCCCAGTGTCATATCTACTAACTCCTTACAAATATTTTAGACACTATAGAGCATCTCAAATGACATTTAAATGCATCAACTCTATCTTGGCTCTCTCTGCAATGCTGTCAGTGCTAAAAACGAAGTCAGGCCAAAAACAAAGTTGCCTGATGAGAAAACAACACAAGAACTCCACACAGAGCAAAAGCTGGTTTTCCTGAGCTCTCAAAATCAGTCCAACTTTTACTCTGGTTCAAATGACTTTACCCTCTATGAGAAGAATCTGGCATTGAGGTGTCAGAATGTGACTGAAAAGATGTGGTCCTGTTACATAGAATAATTTTGGGGATGAATACTACCATATATCTGTGGGTATCTTACCAAGAAGCCTGAGGAAAATCCCTGAACATATTGCATTACAGTAAAACTATTCAAAGGATGAAAGACTCAAGTCTTAAATTACAATGCATGAAGTAAAAACAGGATGTCATGTTGTATTAGCATATTCTGGGTTATTCTGTTTTTTACAGTGTACCATAATATGAAATGACAGGTGAAAACATTCATAGATTTATGTCATTAATTTTAGGATATGATTTTTTGCTGTTGTTTTGTTTTGATCTTTTTCTTGTTGTTGTTGTCTTTATATATTATTATTGGTCCTGTTACTGTTACATTTTTTCTTGATCTATTATGGCTGTTTTTTCACTCCAAGTTTGGCAGGTGGATAATGAATATTGTCTATTGTGCCATTATTATGATTAGAAGTGGATAGCAGTTGTTCTGCTATTGACTCATTTCTGCTATTGACAAGGTAATTCTGACTTTTTTTTCAGCATATCAAAATCTATTGTCAGCTGAAGCATGTGTATCTTGCATCTAACAAGCCAATCTTTTATTAAATTGTAGAATCCTGCCATTAGTTTGTCAATGCATATAGTATTTTTTACCCTCCACAATTATCATAGAATCATAGAATCACAAGGTTGGAAACGACCTATAAGATCATCTAGTCCAACCGTCTTCACATTACCAGTGCTACCACAAGCTACTAAACCATATCTCACAGCTCCTCATCCAGACGCTTCTTGAACACTACCAGGGACGGCAACTCCACCACCTCCCTTGGCAGGCCATTCCAGTTTATTCCATTATTTAATACTGATTTCATAACATTCTAACTCATTTGTTGAGGTTCAAGATGAATGAGACAAAAAACAGACAAAAAAACAAAACAAAACAAAACAAAACCATCTTGTAATAGTCATGTGATCCTTAACTGACCAATAGTTTGTGTGGTCAAGATGAAGTGCCTTGCCATATTATCATTTTTTAACTGTCTGAAAGTTAATTATCAAATGCAGGTTAATCTTATGGGCTCCTCCAGAGAACATTTCATGCTACCTGCCTCTGACATTTTATTTTACTGATGTGAACTAATTCCTGAAACTGTCTCTATTTCTCTACTGAGTGCAGAAAGAGAGAAAGAGCCTGTATAAAGTTTCAGAATGACTGAGTACATAGGACTGTAAGAGAGTTCAAGGTAGAAAGGTAGAAAATTTGCTCAAATTCTTGCTCAAAATAGACTTAGATTTGGACACTATATTTAATCTTGTCCTGAAAATCTTTGTGGATGAGGATTTCACATTCTGTCTGAATAACCTGTTTGGCTGCTTGGGACAGGCATAGTTAGCTGAAATTAATCTTACAGTAAGGATCCAAATTCCACAATAAAGGCATATAAATAAGTAACAGTCAAGATTTAAAATTTAACCTCAACACTTTTGACAATATCCTGCAATTTAATAGATGGGTGGATAGTATTAATTTCTTTCTATATCTAAATATGCTATTGACTATTTCTAAAATTAAGAGTTTTTAGTTAGTTACTGAAAGATTTTTGCTAATTTGTTTCTTTTTAAGTTTGTTTTAGTACCAGTTATGGAAATAGTGGATACTACTGCTGAAGTTCCAGGTTCTATGTAAAACACATTTAGGGCAAAAAAAAAAAAAAAAAAAAAAAGTAGTTGTTAAATTGAACAGTAAAATATATAGTAAGCCAGGAGTTTTCAGTTTACGGGGCAAATTATCATCCCAATACGTGAAAAAAGTAATCTCTGGTGGGCAATAATGCCTAAAGCTGAATTATATCCACTTTTTCATCCCATAAGTCAATAGCTTTCCACTATAAACATCAACTCTAGTCAATATGATATGCTGCATACTGATATATTGACTAATGGTACTATTAAAAGCTCACAAAATGTCAGCAACTGGGAATTTCTCATGCATATACATCTGCATTTCAGTAAATAAGGTGCTCTGAGTAACTTACATAGCCATGCACAGCTGGGAACAGTCTCTGTAATGTTCCCCATTTTGTTTTCCTAATAGATTCCAAAGTTCTCCAATGCCTCCATTCCTCCAATTTTGTTTTATATTGGTTTGTTTTTATTATTTTATTTTATTCATTTCATTTCATTTCGTTTCATTTCATTATTCATTTGTTTTCTTGTCATTGTTTGTTTACCTTTCATATTTTCTTTTGCAAAATAGACTTCCTCCTTCTCTAAAAGAAATAATCTAGAGACTTCCTTCTTCCAAAAAGTAACAAATAATTACCCTTTTTCTTTATACAAAGCATGCCATAGAATGAATTTTTTCTTTCTTTTTTTCACAATGAAGACACTGGTTCATATCTCCTTTGTTGACAGAAAGTCTCTGAATTCATAAGGCAGGTAAATGAAAAAGAACCTCATATGTTTTCAAGATGTGTTTAGTTTAAGCACTAATGATCAAGGCAGGGGATTAGTGAACTTCCAGGAGAAGCTGATGGCGTAGTGAAACCTACAGAACATTATCACCATCTAGTTACGAGTTCCAAATATATGCCTTATGTCAAGTTCATCTCTTCTGTTTAACACACAACAAAAAACCAAAGCAACTGATCTGTATAGGCACATTACTTATACTTAGTTTGATTTGATCATTTCCAGAAAAGTTATATTTTGTTTACTTCATTGATTTTCAAATGTTTACCGAACTAAGGAAAGGTATGTATGCATAAAAATCAGATGAATTGCAAGACAAAAAATACATATGTGAATCAGATATCTCCAGCCCTTAGTATATTTTTGGCAAGCGTCTTCTTTGCACTTACCATTGTTTAACATCAGGCGTAAATTAACAGTGAAAATGTGTTTGTGTTCATGAACTTGGTCTGGAGTGTCTGACAGTTTGTCAATCACCTCTTCAGCATATTGGAGACTCGTTAGACAGATCATTTAAATTTTCATCAGCTGTACAGATGTCACATTCCATCCAGCTAGTAGTTGTATACCATGTATGTCATACAACATCATTTGTTGACAGTTTGAAAAGTCCTTCAGGATTAAAAGCAGCAACAATAGGAACAGTGATTCTGTTGTGTGTGGTTCTGTTTGTTTGTTTGTTTGTTTGTTTTCTTAAATCACATGATTTTTTTTAGGAGAAATAATTGCAAGTCTTAAAACAATAATAGAATTCTCATACAAGGTAAGTTAAGTTCTCATTTTCTTAGAATTTATTTATTTTCTCCAAATATTTCCACTGCAGGTTGGAAAAAAAATAGGGTGTTTGTTTTTAGTTTTCATTTCTTTTGCGAGCAGGTATTTCTTTTATTTTTCATAGAAAACACCTTTTCTAATAACATTTATTTATGAGAAGTCTTTCACACAAATGTAGGATTTGAGAACATGTACTGTTTCAGAAACCTACATACCATTTCTATTCTGACAAGCTGGTATTAGAAGATCTTTATCCTGTGCTTCTTGTGCATTGACAAATTAACTTCAACAGACACCCAACAGGGAATAGCAGTTCACCACAGAAGTTTTATAGTGGATGATCAGTGTCTTGGAATGTTTAACAGAAACAGTAGCTGTCAGGAAAAAAAGGTTTATCCATATGACACATTCAACATTTTTGACACCCCACTTGCTGAGTATGGTTCAACATGTGAATGCATAACCAGAGAGGGTTCTGGGAAATATCATCCATTTTCAGAACTCAGCTGGCAGAGAATAATGTGAAGATGAAGAACATGAGCTGTAAATCCTACTACATACTTTACTGACTTTTCTAAATCCAAATTATTTTGGTTTTAGCTGAACATTCCACTTTTCACTTTTTTTTTTGCTTTGATTTGAGATGTACCTTTTTTCTTTCCAAAAGTTAAAATGTTCATAAAAAGAAAACTAAATTCATTTCTTTTCAAAACAGCTTAATTATAAATCCAGTTTTCTATCACAAAGAGATTAGACAAAAATATTTCATTCTAACCTACAAATAGCCATGATTTATCCTGATGTACCTAACTTCACATTATTAGTTGAGAAAATAGAAATAATGATAATTGCTGATATACTTGTAAGAACTGTGAGCATGAATGGATGTTCTTGAAGTATGATAAGATGCAAAATGACAGATAATGAATATGTCCAAAGTATCCTTATTTTGGCTTATACCTGCCGAAGGCAAATGCAGCTATGGGAATTATTATACACAATATCTCATTTTAGTATCAAACTTCTCTTATCGGTTTAAAAAATAATTATCATAGACTTTAATTTTATTACCAAGAAATATATTAAAAATGTAGATCTTTTATAATTCCTTCAATTAACAGTAGGCACTTCTTGATTACTTTCTAATTAAATCATTTCACTCCAAGACTTGGTAATTACAACAAGAAGTTATTAAAATTAGAAAACATTTGCTAACTCAGTACTTTTGATTATTAAGCCTTTATCACTTAATATCGCCAAACAGTCTATGAAGATATATGAGGTTGGAAACTGATTTTAATGTATGCAGCTATGATAATTAACCACAGGTGTTCCAAACAATGCAAAGCCTCTTTTTCTGTCACATAGTTTCCAATGAAATCTATTGTTCCTGTCATTTAACTTTTTTTTTTTTTTTTTTTTTTTTTCTTTTTTCCCCTTCTTCTTTTTAAGTCCTTAAATTTCCAATTGGAACCAAATATTTTTTGGGTTTCCCCAAAAAGGGAAATGCCTTGGGAATTATTTACCTATCCATTTTGGAACAAACTTTTTATAAAGGCTGGTTTTTAAATAATTACACAATTTAATTTTTTTCCCAAGGAAAAAAAAATTAGGCTTTTAAATTTTCCTTAACGTAGCACTTTTGTTCCTTTCAATTTCCATTTATCCAAGAAGGAGGTTCAACGAAGGTTTCAAAAAGAAAACAGTTGTTCTCCAATCAATTTAAGATTAATTAAGCCGTTTGTTTCGCCAAAGGGAAGATTTAGGGGAAAGGATTTAATTACAGAAGAAAACCACGGTGTTTAAAGAAAAATGCAAAGCCCTTTTTTGGCAAATTTTCAGAAACAAATTGGGTCAGGCAGTTTTTTTTTTTTTTCCCCCAAAGTACCTTTCCCAGACGGAAAAAAAAAAGGGAAAACAAAAGGGAAAAAGGGGAAAAAAACAAAACGCGGAAAACAACAAAAAAAAAAAAAAAAACAAAAAGGAATTAAAGGGGGAAAAAAAAAAAAAAAAAAAAAAAAAAAAAAAAAAAAAAAATAAAAAAAAGAAAAAAACAGAAAGAAAACCCAAAAAAGAAAAGGAAAAAACAGAAAAAAAAGGAAAAAAGAAAAAGAAACAAAAAAGAAAAAAAAAAAGGAAAAAAAAAAAAGGAAAGGAAAAAAAGAAAAAAGAAAAAAGAAAGAAAAAAGAAAAAAGAAAAAAGAAAAAAGAAAAAAGAAAAAAGAAAAAAAGAAAAAAGAAAAAAGAAAAAAAAAAAAAAAAAAGGGTTGTGCAATTTACCAATCCTTTGGACTTGGGGTGAAGGGCTGCCGGAATTCCCGGCCTTGTTTCAAATGAGTCTCTGCTAACAGATGGGGTGAAATCTTGGCTTTAATACATTCAATAGAAATTACTGTCAGAATCATAGAATCACGGAATCACAGGACCTGGAAGGGACCTCTGAAATCCAACTTTCGTGTCCAGAAAGCATCCAGGCCATTTGGGTTTTTTGAATAATTCGGGAGGGGATCCCACAACTTCTCCTGGGCCCTTTCAGTGCCTATCAATCGCCAAAATAAAAGAAGTTTCAAATAAGCTTCCTGTGTTCCAGTTTGTGCTTGTTATCCCCTGTCCTTTCTTCGGGCACCACCAAAAAAAATCTGGCCCCATCCTCTTGATACCCACCCTTTAGATATTTTATTTAAAAGTTTGATGAATCCCCCCAGTTTCTCTTCTCCCAGGGCTAAGCAACCCAGGATTCAGCTTTTTTCCTCATAAGGGAGGACCCCCGGGCCACAGGTCACCCTTTGTGGTCCACTGCAGGACTCTCTCCAGTAGTTTCATGCCTTTCTTCTTTATGTCTCTTTCTTTAAAGATGCCAGGCAGGGATCTTAGGCTGTGTCTTTTTGCTCTGGGTCATTAAAAATATTTAGATAAGTAACACATAAATCATTGTGACCTAGAACCTGAAACATAAGTTAGCTATGCAAATTGGAGAACCTGAACATTTGTTCATTATTATACATATTTATATAAGCTCAGTATGATGAGCTTGACTTCCTTTGTAGTTATGAAACTAACAATAAGTTACACTGTGCTTTGCAGCAATAACATAGTGATTAGTGTACATCCAGCACAGGACATTTTTGTGTGACAGAAATTCTACAAAGAAACACTGTACAAATCAGCATCAGAAGAGTCTGTCTGGGGACTGAAGGCTACCATTTTCATTCTAGTTAAATTCTACTCAATAAAACTGAGCTTCCATTGGGAGTACTCATACCTTGACCATTGCTCTGTTTGTTTTCAATTAAATACATACACTGGCAAATAGTTTTCTGATGGAAACTTTATATAAAGGAATCAGTCAAACATAGAAATTTAGACGTGGAGTAACCCCACTCATTTGTGGAGCATCTGAGGGTTTTTAAACTGGAATATAGTTGTCTTGAGCTTCATATCTAGTGAAGAGAGATAAGTGTGTTTTTTTTATATTATTTTTTATTTTTTTATTTTTTTTTATTTTTTTTTTACCAGTTAACTGAGATCTGAGAAAGGCTGAGTTATCCTCAGGAGAAATTAAGCTCCTGCTTTTAACATCATAGAGTATTTTGTATGATTATAATATATAGTTAGGTGCTTAGGGAACAGTTAATCTAGGTATTTGTGAGCATGTTTCTCAGTGATTTTTAGATAGTTGTGACAGATCTTTTATTTTTATTGGATTTTATAAATTATTACTATTATATATTTCTTTCATTTTTCACACTGATGGACAATGAAAACTGATCTGCTGATGTTTAGTTGCAGAATTCTACAGGATCTGAAGCAGCTCATCTTTCCCTTTGTATCATCCATCCTGCAGTAAAGAAAGAAATTATTACCAGAAATTAAGGGGCATCTAATCTGAAAACAAGTATCAAATACAAACAAACAAATAAATAAATAATGAAATTCATAAATTTTTTTTTTTCTTTGCTAGAATTTTAATGCAAACTTCTGAATACTGTGAAGTAGTTGAGTTAACATTACATTCAAAGAATGATAGCAAGACTTTCCTTATGGATCTCAACAAAAGGTCTTAGAATTTAATTAATGTGAAGCATTTTAAGAGCACTAAATTAAAAGTGATACAAAAGTGCAAAAACACCTCCATTAATGTCTATATCCAATATGCAACAAACATGCTATGTGGCTTTATATATTTATTTTATTTATAGCAAATCTGTCTTAGAAAATAAATAAATGCTAGCATTATTGTTCACCTCTGCACTTTGGCCACAAGAACTCCAATCAGTATTACAGGTTTGGGGCAGAGAGGCTGGAAATCTGTGTGGAGGAAATGGACCTGGAGGTGTTGATCCATGCACAGCTGATTATGAGCCAGCAGTGAGCCCAGGTGGCCAAGAAGGCCAGTGGCATCCTTGGCTTGTTATTCAAAAATAGGTTCCGCAGGAGCAAGGAAAAAATTATCATTTCTTTCCTGAACTCAGCACTGGTAGGGTAACACTTGAGTTTACTGTGTTCAGTTTTGGGCCCCCTCTATGGGACTTGAGGGCCCTGGAGCATATTCAGAGAAGGGCAGCAAAGTCTGGAGCACAGGTCTGATGGAGACCGGCCGAGGAGCTCAGGCTGTTCAAACTGGGAGAAGTGGAAGGCTAGGGGAACCTTTTGCTTTTGCAACTCCTGGAAAGGAAGGTTTTGTTGGGAGGTGGGGGTTTGGCCTCTTCTCCCACATAACTAGCAATAGGACTAGGAAGGCTGCCTGATCGAAAGGGACCCTGGTGTTCTGATGGACAGTCAGCTGAATATGTCAGCAGTGTGCCCAGGTGGCCAAGAAGGCCAGTGGCATCCTGGCTTGTATCAGGAATGGTGTGGTGTGCAGGACCTTGGGAAGTAGTCCTTGCCCCTGTACTGGGCACTGGTGGGCCCCAACCCTTGATATTGTTCAGTTTTTTGGGCACCTCAATACAGAAAGGACATTGAGGTGCCGGAGGTTTCCAAAGAAGGGCAAAAAGGGTTGGTAAGGGGCCCAAAGCAATTGTTAAAAAGGGCCTGAAGGGAAACCTGGAGCTGTTTTCCTTTGGGAAGGGAGATGAGGGGAGACATTATTGCTCCCTTCATCTCTCATCTTCTGAAAGGTGATTGCAGTAAGAGTAGGATTGATATCTTCTCACTGGTGACAGGTGACAGGACAAAGGAAAATGGTCCCAAATTGTGCTAGGGGAGGTTTAGGCTGGATATCAGTAAAAACTTCTTTACAGAAAGGGTTATTAAGCACTGGAAAGGCTCCCCAGAGAGGTGATTGAGTCACCATCCCTGGATGTGTTTAAAAACTGTTTGGATGTGGTGCTTGAGGATAGAATTTAGTGGATGGGTTGCTAGGGTAGTATGGTTAGGTTGTGGTTGGACTTGATGATCTTTAAGGTCTTTTCCAACCTGAACAGTTCTATGATTCTATGATTCTATGATTCTATGACTGTGACTAGAGGGAGTGTCCTCAAGTTGCACCATGGGAGGTTCAGGTTGGATGTAAGGAAAAAAAAAAATGCAGAAAGAGTAATCAAGCACAGGAACAGGCTTATCAGGGAGGTGATTGAGTCGCTGTCTCTGGAAGCGTTCAAGAAGCATTTAAGTGTTGTGCTTACGGACATGATATATTTGGAAATTATTGGTGGTAAGTGTATGGTTGGATGATCTTGGAGGTCTTTTTCAGACTTGGTGATTCAACAGTTCTGTGATTCTACCATACACATTGCTTCATCTGGTGATCAGAGTACTTAAATGGTCTGACCATTACACACTGTCCTTACGATGATTGCTTTTAAAGCCACTCTTAAAGTTCCAACTATTTCTGTATTCTTCTATTCCTGAAACATGAGTATGTAAATAGGGTAGTTTCTTTCTTTTTTTTTTTTTTTAATTGTCTACTATTAATTCTGGATAATCTATAAGCTGCTTTGCAGAATAATTTTCTGACTTCTGTAGAGCTGTGTGCTATTCTGGCTTAGGAAGTTGCTGGATATTTCTGACAGCTATTCATGAGAACTCACAGAAAATCAAGTTTTTTTTTTTATATAAGTTTTCTATCGTCATCAGCAATCTTGCCCTAGGCAATATACAATATATTAAAAATTTGAAATCTACAATATCACCACATTTCTCTGTTCCTGTCTGAAACACATCACAACCCAGATTTCCTCTCTCTTAGGAATCACAGCTGATAAGAGTAAATATATAAGTATGTGTAAAACATGTATGGAATATTTATTGCTATGATAACCAATAAGATAAGAGTATTTTGTGATTTACTGAAATTACTCATGCAAATACTTCCTTCTCACCAACACAAAAGTGGTTTACACTGAAAGTACAAAAAATATACCTTTGGTAGAAAAAATAAAAATAAAAATAAAAAAATCACAACGTTTTTATGCCATATACCTGATGAAATTTGTTCAAAGAAATTTCAGAAGGCATTTGATATTTCAGGATGATTCTGTGGACTTCTAATTGAATATGAATCCTCGCTTGTACATAAGCACCCAGATCTCCCCCTTCCTTTCCTATTAGCCAAAATTTCATACAATCAGAGAATCTCAGAGTGATTTGTGTTGAAAGGAACCTTAAAGCTAATCTAGTTCCAGCACTCTGCTGTGGGCAGTGGCACATTCCACTAGATGAGGTTGCCAAAAGCTCCATCTAGTCTGTCCACAAGCACCTCCAGAGATGGGGCATCCACAGCTTTTTTGACCAAGCTTTCCAGTGCCTTATCACTCTCTGAGTAAAGAATTTCTTCCTAATATCTGATCTAAATCTACTCTCTTTTACTTTAAAGGTATAACCTCTTGTTCTGTCACCTAACGCTAACCCTAACCCTCTCCAGCTTTCCTGCCTACCTGTAAGTATTGGATGACCTCAATTAGATCTCCCCGAAGCTTTATTTTCCATGATGAACAACCCCAATTCTTTCAGTTTGTCTTCCATATGTTTTGGGAGATATTGCTGGGCATGCATGTTTCTACTATCTGTTGAATTAAGGGTCTGTAATTACATTAGAAGTTTGAGATTTCAGTCTGGGAAAAAGTATTAGTCACTAACAAAATCCTCTCTATCTCTTGGCATCACTTAATGCTAAATTAAGAACTTCTAGAAAAAAGTATGTCACCACTACTGCTAACAACAAAAACCTGCCTGAAACTAAATCTAGAACAGGGGTGCTCAGGTATGTAACATTCCTTGTAATCAACCATACATAATCTGTGTTACCCTTGTTTCTAAGATAACAATGTTCACAAAACAATAAAAAGTAGACTAAATTTTCTCCTATTTTTCTCTCTGTCATAACTATCTCTTGCTTAAAAGTGAAAATCTTTCTGAGTTGCCCTTAATGTTTTTCACCTGTCTATTAAATACTGACTATCTTGCCAGCCTATTGCAGCCAGATGTTCCCCTGTGCGATTACTGGATCTGACAAGTATTTTTTTTCAGTATTTGTTGTCACTGCTGTCAGAAAAGACTGACTCATTGAAATAAAAGCATTTCTTGGGAACCCAGCATATCTAGTGAATCTTAGCTATCTCAGGAAAGATCCCCAGCTGCCCAATAAAATGCAATATTCCAGTAATAATGGAGGATATTTAGTTCAAATGCCAGATCTACTTGTTTCCCACAAAAGACTCTTTTTCCTGTATGATTCTGCTATATGAGGCTTTAACGCACAGTATGCTACACTGTTAGGTTCTTCTAGCTGAGTGTGTTTTAGGAACTGAAAATGTTCATGATCTATGGTGGTTGCTTCTTATCAGCTGTTATTACTCCTTTTACAATTCTCACAACAGAATGTCTAAATCTTTGGTATTTTCTAGTCAGTTGTTTTGATATGACATGCTCAAGAAAGGAAACATAAGTAAAATCTTGGGCTAGATCCTGTCCTCAGGCTATTCCTTAAACAATACAAATGGAATCAGTAGAATTTCTTCAAATTTACAATTCACTGCAGAACTCTGTGTGTATCATGCTAGTACTCTCAGCTGCTAGTATCACCACATTGCTGCTGAAGCTAGAATACTGAATACTGCGGTGAAATGAGTTTTGCCTTGTTCTACTACATTATTCCTGCTGAAGTACCCCTCTGTTAAAATAAAGAAGCTTCATTTCAGAACCACATATCTAAGCTGTGAAGCCATGGCCTCTGGACTTTCATAATCTGAATTATTTTATATAGTTTAATTAGACGAATCAAAAGGCTCAACTGTTCTGATAACTTAGCTCAGAAAAGAGGAAAGAAAAAATCAGTGCTTTGTTTACTTACAATGTTACTCCTGACGCATGAAGACACATCAAAATAACTGCTGTTTATTTTACAAGATGGAAAAAATATTGAACGCCCTCTGGTCATAGAAGCCATTTTCTTTTGGGATTACAAGTGCAGAGATGAATTAGGTACACTTAGGATCAATATCTGTTTCTCTTCTCGGCTCAAGATGGGATTTGTCAAAATTTGAGAGCAGCATCTATTGAGTGTCAGCTACAAATCCTTCCAGTACTGAGTCATATACTCATTGAAAGTTGAAATATAAATGGCAAAGGGCTTTTTCAGCTACAATATCTGAGGTCAGAATGGTAGATCACCTTTCTTCCTTCTTTTTAATGAGCTTTGGTTTGATGAAGTGACCTCGCAGGTCTGGAATCTAAGGACTTAAAGGGTCTTTACAAGCTCTGGCTATGTCAGGTTTGCTGTAGCACAGCTCGAGCAAGTAAAAAGCGCCACACAATATAATGGAGGTTCTGGAACATGGTTACTGGCATTGATAAGTGAAAGATACAGCACATGCTGAGAATATTTTAATTGAATCTTGAGTGTGGTCTGAATGCAGAAAGAAGAAATAGTTATGACTACAAGATTTCAGATGGTCAACAAGTGTTAATCAGCTGCATGCCATTGCTAGGAAAAGTGAAATGACCAGCATTTTTCACACTTCATGAAAAATAAGGATGTGTTTTAATGTTGAGAATGTTAATGTTTGTGTGAATTTCCTCATCTCGAAAACTTCAGATGAGTTGAGGCTTTACTCCACATCCAGAAATCTGAACATCCTCACAGCAGATCTGCTATCAGCAATTTGGAAACTGAAATAAATTCTAATGATAGATTTAGGATGGAAAATCAAAGATGTTGTTCACTCAAGATGTGGTTTTAGTCTGGAAAAAAAATAATTCTAGAACAAAATATTTACAGATTTCATCTGGCAATAGCAATTAGGTCTTGCCATTCAGTTTCTCGGTGATGACAGAGATGGAAAAAAAACAAAAAAACAAAACAAAACAAAAAAACAAATAAGCCTAATCTAGACCCAAAATAAAAAGTAGATAAATAAACAGGTAGATAAATAAGACATTTCCCCACTCAATTCTTGAGAATTTTTTGAAGTTTCAAATTAATTTGAGATGTTAGGGAAGAATTTTCAAAGGAGTGCCTTCAAGCTTTAAAAATGCTTGATTGATGACAATTAGATACTAGAGTAAAGGTAAATGTGTAAAATAATATGCTACTACAGAAACAGAGATGGAATTTTTTTGAGGGCACAATGACCGTTAGGTTTTGAAGACTGAGCTTCTGTGTAACACCACAAAATTCACCTAGTTGTACCTGAACACAAAAAGACATTGCTCTGTAGAACACTTTATGTGATTAAAATGAATGCCTGAATTGCCTTTCCTACCTATGAAGATGCGATTGATAGTTAGGCAACCTGTATGTCACAAGGCAGAGAGAGGAGGATAATTTTTCAGCATGTGCACTAGGTAGATGCACCTCTAATTGGTAAAAAACACTGAGTCTATTTCTTATGTATGCATTATTACTTTAAAGAAATTAGCTAGGGAATTTGCATTGAAGGAGCTGATTCTTTTTGTTAAGTGGAAAAAAATACTGTATAATTAATATGAAGTCAATAACAAAGCAAAACTATGCCTCTCATCCTTGAAATTTCACTGACTGGGAAAATTAGCCTCTCCCTTTCTCTGTCCTCCCTCCCCAGTCCCCCGCCCCCTCCCACCACATCCAATCCCTTCTCTTTCTCTCTCTCTTTTTTTAATTATAACTTGCTGAAGCACTAGATAATACCCTTTAATCTTCTTTAATAACTAACCTATCTCAGATATTTCTAAGCATCCTTTTGCACAACATCCACAAATCCAAGAGTGAATTGCTCTTAGGATTGACTGACTGACTGATCTCTGATCTCTGCTGATTTACTGATCCGTGGTTAGTACCTGTGATTCTTCAGATTCAGCACAGAGTGAAGGATGGGAGGCAAATGGAGAAAGGCAGTTACCATCTCCTGTAGAGCCACCACCTGTACTCAGCTTATCTAACTCATTCTCATGAGTAGATAATAACCCTGTAAGTAGTACACTGACCTGAAAGTCAAGCTGACCTTGTAAAGTCCAGAAATGATAACTGAGTCATTTTTGCATCTCCACAAATGTACCAAGTGAAATAATGGAAGAATAATGATGAAATAATTGACTGTATGGCCCTGAAGTCAGTTAACTGCAATTTACCTCCATACATTTCAAGAGACACTTGAAGTACAAATAAATGAAAAAAAAAAAAAAAAAGAAAAAGAAAAAAGAAAAAAAAAAAAAAAAACCCACCCTGATATTTGTCATTGTTTTCTGTCTGAATTCATTGGATAACATGCAGGTAACATCATTTTAGCAGCCCTTGAACATCATTGCTGGTGAATTTCATTCTTTTATACTTCTGATGTTCATTACGATGGCTCTGAATGTACAACTGGAACGGTAGATGGTGTTGAATTTACTTTATTTTTTTTTCTTTTGTGTATCAAGGTATGTCCCTGTCTAGTGTTGGTCACATTTTGTTATTTACATAGTACTCACATTCTTATACTAGTTTCTTGGTATTTTTGCAACAAAGAAGTTGTCCCATACTTAAATTCTGTCCCTCGCTGTGAAAATTTTTTTTAATTCACTACCAAAGAATTAAAAATGAATACATTTTAGAGTGCATAAAATGTTAACCTAAGTGGGTTATTTATCTGAAAATGAGGTGCAAGGTGAAAAGTAGGCCTTATGAGACTGTGAGCAGTACCAAGTAAATGAACTAAGTTAGAAGGCTTTGTAATCAAAACCAAAGATGAAGACAAAAATAAAATTCTGTCTCAGATCAAATCAAGTGTGTGTACCTTCTGCATCTGGTCAATCCTTAAATGGCCTCAGGAATAAGTTAGGAAGTATAGTGGTAGCTTGGATTATGTCTGGTTTGTGTCTATATTTTGAAAACAGTTTAACCCAATCACATAGTTGAATAACGATTCTGCTGACCATTTACAAACATTTAACAGGGTTTGCGAAATTAGGAAGTTCCAAAACATGTTTCAACTTAAGTTTTCTTTGGAAAATGGAAAATAGAAAAAGTGGAAAAGGGAAAGGAATTCCATAGCTCACTTAAAGTTTGAGGGACCTACAGCTGCTGAATATTCATTCCATTTTGCCAGGAGCATCATACAAAGACAACTCTGTTCAAATTTTGCTGCCAAAAGTTAAGTGAAATGAATTCAAAGCATATGGATTTTTTTTAGGGTTGGTTTTAGGCTTTGTATGTTTGTCCTCTTGTTGGTTTGTTGGTTTTAAAATATTTTTAAAGCTGCATTACATACAGATTATGTGAAAATGTTTAAAAGTGAAAAGTGAAAAGAAATAGAATGGAAGTTTATGAATATATTTCTCCATTTCAACAATGACTGATTACCAGAGACTCTTAATTTAGAAGAAAGTAAGCCAATATCTAGCTGAAACTTTTTATTGTAAATGTACAGGAATAATCACCAGTTCAATTTATCATCAAGAAATTCTGTTTCTGATTATGGAAAATCAAATGAAATAAAAAGAATAAATAAATTAAAGCAGTCTACAGCTTACAGACTTTTTAGTTTACAAAAGGTCAGGTCAAATAATTAATTAATTATTAAAAAATAAATTGCTGTTAGTAGCAAGACTTTTTTTGTGCAGTGACTGATTATATAGATAATAAATGACAAAGAAAATTGACATGCAGATTACAAACTTGGGCTTTATCTTCAACATTACCGACAAACAGCCAATCTATTACAGATTTCAATTGTAAGTATTATCTATACCTAAGAAGTACATTTCAAGCAAGGTTTTTGGACATTTCCATATGTGAACTATAGAGTGAATAGAGGTTCACTGTTAATGAAACACTATCTCTAAGCAGAAAATCAAAAACCAACCAACCAACCAAACAAAAACCTAGCAGCTTGTCAATAAAATATTATTAATAATTCTCAGCCATATTTATAAAAAGATTAAAAAAAACGTTGTCTAAAAAGTATCTCAAAATGTACGTGACTGTTACTAGTATAATAGTCTTGCTAAACAAAAACAAATGATGTATATGTGTGCTTTCTGAATCTGCATAGATTTTCTAGTCCATCTCTCAGTTCTGAGAATTTTCTTGATTGTGAATGTTCCCATTTTAAGACAGTTGCATTATTTTCCATTATTATAACTAAAATCAACCAGCCATATATTGCCTCCAATTTTACTCTTTTACATTTTATTACTCTCTTATCTATATTGTCATCATATGCTCCTTATGTTTTCGAATTCAGAATAATTGAATATTACTGACTAACATAAAGATCTTAAATTAGTAGATCAATGTTAAAGATGCACATTCCTTTCAAAAGTGTTAAGTTTATAATAAAAGAATAGCTTTTGAGAACCAGAAGAATGATGAGTCAAAAAATTGAATTAAAATTTGAAATATATGTCAGATATAGGATCTACTGACTCCTATGCTAAAGTAAAAGAGATTTAGATGAAATTCCTTACTTTTTCTGTTGTGTGTAAATGGACAATCTGCTTCACTGTCTCCATTCTTTTTATGTTTGATGAAATTCAGATTCAAGAACGTGTATTAATTATACATCTGTACAGTGACACCCTAAAATATCTGGGGGCTTTTAGAAAATAAAAATATAGACAATAATAAAAAAGAGAGAAAGAAAGAAAAAAAAAAAAAAGAGGATGACTTACATCTCAGCTGCAGTGGAGTGTTCTGCAATGCTTGGCTGCTTTATTATTAATTAACAAACAGCAGCACTATGTTCCTTCTTTCTTTTCACCTTCTTGATATGAGTTTAAGCATGAAGGCAGCTCCTACCAAAACCACTTTTTAATTTCATGGTATAAATTGAAGTTTTTACGGTAGTTAGCAATAAATAAACAAAGACTTTTTTGAATGATTGAAATGGAATTTCTGAAGAAAAGAGCAACAAATAATTAGACTTCAATATCGCTAATTATTAGTGGTGACTTGATCAAAATTATGTTTCTGGCCTATAGAATTTCTAATCAGTAAAGACATAGCATCATAATATGATATCTTCAAACAGATTTATTTTTCAGATGACTGGTTCCTAATGTCATTTTGTCATTGCACACTTCTGCTATTGGTTATATTTATCCACCGACTTAAAATATATTGCTTATTACAGCTAGAAGTTATTATTTGCAGCATGATAATGACTAGGAGCTGTAGTCAACAGTGTGTCAGGAATTGTACAATCCTGTTCCTGATACAGACCTTACAATTTAAGACAACTATATACTCATTTAAATATACGACAAGCCCTTATGTCCAGCCATGCTTACCTATTGTCCTTCTCTCCCTTTTCGGTAATTATCATTTGAAAACAATTAAAGCATGAAAATTTGATTTTGGGGCATTTTGCACTCAACAAAGTAAAGAAATATATCTGCAAGGTCTCTAATATAGAAAATGATATGAGGCTAGTTATCCCAGTTAACTTCTAGGAATTAACTAAGGCATCTAATTTAGAAGCCTGATTAGTACATGTTGCAAATGAACTTTGAGGAGTGTCCATGAATAGTTAGGCTTTTTCTAAAAGTAAGTCATTGGACATTTAAGAACCATCCAACTCTTTCATTTGTGTCTTTTGCTTACAGGTATATATATTGAAAAACTTCAGAGATTCATATAAAAATCATCATTTCCATTAAAGATGAATAGAATAAATGTCACACAAAAAGTTAGATGTCTTTTCCCTCCTTTGATATTGTGATCCAACCCAATTTAGTAGCAGATGGAAACTGAAAGATTTTCCTGGATTCTACTTAAGCAGTAAACTATACAGATCTTGAATCCTGACCCTTTGGAATGCGGAGATCAGAGACCATTGAGGCAAATAAACATTAAAAAAAAAAAAAAAAAAAAAAAAAAAAAGCTCAACAATAAATTTTAAGGTTAGGAATGATTATATGCCTTGGGGTGACAAAAATATTTTAAATGTAAAGCTTCTGTACTTAGAAATTGTGAGAACTTTTTTTTTTTTTTTTTTTCCCAATTCCATTCAGGTCCATTAAAGTTAAGGAGAGCAGCAAACAGTAGAGTAGAGTGACAGATCAGTGGCTAGACATGAACATGCTAGCAAGTTGTGTTCTTTCACAAGCATATAATTAAGCTGTGATGTGCTTCACTGAAAGATGGTATAGAGGCAAAAAGATGATAACATACTGACCAAGATAGGTATGGGTTCAGTTTGGTCCAATAATTTATCTATTTCTGTGGACAGGTCTACAGGTGCAAATGAGAAAACGTGGCTGATGGGGGTGAAGGAGTGGGAGAAAATAATGTAGTGCAGCAGAAATCTTAATGCAAAAAGGGATTGTGAAGAAACCCTTTTAGATGTCTTTAGATGGTGATGGATCTAAATGAAATACTCTGCTGTGTCCCAGTGCCTAATATAGAACAGATAACACAGAGGGCTTTGTGTCTCTTAAAGCCTGTGGCAGAGAGGTCCCAATATGTTGAAAGACCAGTATTTGTACAATTGCTCTGGGTGCTATAAATATAGATTGCAAACTCTGAAGCCTTTCAGAAGAATCTTCGGAAGAGAAACAAATGCTGCCAGCCCATTCCACTCAAATGTCTGTACCTGGCTGGGCTACAGTATACTAAACAACTGCAGAAAGCAACAAATCACTACTCTATATGACAAGCCATCCCAGCTAAATCAAGCTGTCATTTATTTTTAACTTGCTCTTGCCCCAGGATCAGTAGCTGTTTCTTTCAGGTTGAGAATGGAGCAATTTGAAAGTGCAAAAGCCTATTAGAAAAAATGGCATGAAGGGTTAGTTATAGCAGTGATGGTTGCACTTTGTCATCTGTAGTTAACCCTTTTGCCCCAGGGTTTCAGAGACTTTCTGTATGGTTCACAGGTCACTCAGAATCTCTGCTGCAAGTAAGCATTTAAAGGTGAAACCTGGAAGCAGAACTGACATAAAGACATGGGTGGTGTACATTAGTGTGTGTGGTAGAGGAAAGCTGTTAATCAAGATAATATTTTAAATGCAGGACAGCTCCCCTGGAGCAATAAAATAAAATAAAAAAGCCTCTTTCGTTTGGTAGCAGCAAGAAGCCAATCAGGGAAAACAGACAATTTTAAACAGTGTGTTGCAGTTGCCTTCTCTTCTTCACTGTTGTCTTACAAATCAGAAACACAGCTGAAGAGTGGATTTGGTTGTATGGAAAAAAAAAAAAAAAAAAAAAAAAAAAGTGATCTTATTTCTTAAGAAAAAAAGAGATCCAAGTGTTAAAAAGTGTTAACTGTTAAGTTCTAGGGTAACGGTGGCTGTAATATTCTGATTTGAACTAAAACACTAAGCTTATCTTGTTTTGCTAAAGTTTTTCTCTGTGCTTAATAGCTTCACTGTATTTGTCTCATACCAATTGCAATGCTAAGAGAAAGATTTTCTTTTTTTTTTTTTTTTTTTTTTTTGTTTTGTACTAAAGGATGACCAACCAGACATGGTTGAATGGGTGGGCATATAAAGTAGGATTTAGGAAGAAATGAGGTCTTCAAGTTATCCGCTAGCCACTGGGCTGGCACAGATACATGTAACTGTACAGCCAGCCTCAAGGAAAAAACAGAGGCACCTTTTGTGCATTTGCTCAGGCCTGTCAAGATGATATGTGTATCCAAAATGCATATTAAGACTGAATAAAGCAGTTCCAACTACTACACTGTTGGTTTATTCAAACATTTCTGCAAGAGCACATGTCAGAAGAGCTTACCTTAACTGCGCTAGTATGCTATTCCCTGTTAAGGATGCAGTTTTTTCCAAAACACTGCATAGCATTAATCACTAACAGTGTCAGAATAATTATAAATTTGTACATTATCAGTGTTGTGGGTTGCTTTTTGTTGTTTTTTGTTTGTTTGTTTATTTGTTTTTTCTCTCCCCCACACTTCGTTGGCCTATATAAACGTGTAATTCCACTTCTTACTCTGCTAACTGAGGATACTTGTAAGATCTTGGACATCCCAACACGAAGAACTAAAACATTGCTTTTTCTTTCTCTTATTATTCCCGCTAGATCATATAATGACGGTGCTATTCACGTCGTCCGATAAGGCTGCTCCGTTATGTTCACTGAAGCTTGCTGGACGTATTTCCTTAGGTTTGAAGCTGGTTCTATTTTTAAAGCAAACTGAACGAGTAGGACGCTTGAATTGTGTGTAGAAAAATGAGAGATGGAGAAGAATCTCTGACAATTGAAAGCAAAGATTTTGTTTTGTTTTGTTTTGTTTGTTTTGTTTTGTTTTGTTTGTTGGTGTTTGTTTGTTGGAGTGCAAAGCTCTGCCAGCAGTCTAGGCTCACTTGAAGTCTCTGCTCATTCTTTAAACATAAAAGTGACTTACCGTCCCTACAGGGAGTACTTGAATAAGGGGACTAGGCGATCATGCAAGCAACTGAAACATCAATCACCATCTTTACGCTACTCTTGTAATTTGAGTCAATGTCCTCAAAAAAAAGAAAAAAAACAAAGTGTCATTCTGGGAGAGATTAAAATCAGACTAAAGTATGGTATAATGGAAACTGTCTCGCACATTCCCTCCAATGTTTCCTCCGATAAGTAAAGGCTTTTTAAAACTGACCAGGTCATCACCAGACTAAATCAGGCATCTCCGCAGCGATAAGTCTACCAAGTTAATATTAATCTGACATTACATTAGTTGAAGAGTTCCACCTTATCTTTCACTGAAATTTGTCATGCATTTAACGTGAAGATACTGAGCTTGGAGATCTGACCTTCTAAAGAGGCAAAAGAAGTGAGAAATTGATGTATTGTAGTCATTCCACAGATTATTTATTGGTTTCTAATACCTCCTGAATTGCAAATTAAGAAGGACTGAGTTAACTTAATATGTTAATTATCCTCTAAAAGCAAAATATGGGTCAAAAACTAATTTTCTGAATTTTACACGTGATTAAGTGGATAGCCATGAAGTCAATTCCCATACATTTTGCAGAACCCCTGTAGAAAACAATCCCCAATTAGATCTTTGAAGAATATTTTTCTTGAGCAAGTGATATCTTCCTTCAGGATAAATCATTGCAGGGATCCAAGTCAACACAAAATGGTTCCCACTCCATCCAGTACCAAAGAACATGAAATGAAGGTTAGTCTAAGCTCTTTGAAAGCAATGTTCCTTCAGATTTCTTGTTCAAGGAGAAAAACTTGGCCACTGTAATCACCTAAAGAAAAGGAATAGAAGCATGAAAAAGACTCTCTATACCGGAAATCTCACTTTGTCGGAGAGTGACAAGTGATTGAGCACCTGAAGAAACAGTCCTCAAGTTACATTAGAAGATATTTAGATCGGAAATCTGGAAGAATTTGTTTCATGGAAAGATTGTTTAGGCACTGGGACAGGCTGTCCAGGGAAAGGGTAGAACCATCATCCATGGAGGTATTTAAGAAACAAGTAGGTATAATGCTTAGGGACATGGTTTAGTGGTGGACTTTGTAGTGTTAGGTAATTGCTAGACTTGATGATCTTAAGCCTTTTCCAACATAAATGATTCTATGATTCTTTGGATCTGTGAAGATGTAATTGACACACATTAAATGGAGAAGTTACAAAAGTCAATGGCAAATGGTGTCGTGTAGGCATAGTTTTCATGCTGAAAGAGATGCCACATAACACAATCAGTGAAACGCTTGCAGGAAAATGTCAGTGACTAAACTGCATCCTCAGGAGTACAGGGGAAACCCTCAGGGCTCAGGTGAGATTCACTACTCACTCCATAGCAGAAAACAGCAGCAGCAGAAGAGAGACCATCAATTAAAGCAGGAGTTGCAAAAATAATCCTGGAGGCAGAAAGTGAAGGTGATGGCTGTGGAAACTAACACCTGAGGGGAGGCACTGGAGGGTCACTGTGTGATTGTAAAAGTGGTAGAGGTAGGCACCATCTGAGAAGCAGCAAGAAAGAAGCTGAAATGAAGCAGATTTAGTTTTAAATATTCAAAAAGAAGGGAAAGTATATAAGAGAAAAAGGGAAAAGAAAATCACAGAATGTGGCAAGCTACAGATGTTAAAAGGTATAAAAAAATAATCCATCAGAATTGTAGAAGGAGAAGAGATTGAACAAGAAGAGAAGAAAAAGAAAATACAGAAAAAAAAAAAAAGAAAGAAGTCTACAACAGACAATCTACTTCTCCAGAGCAATTGTTCATATGTATTTCTTATTTTTTCCACTAATCCTAACAACTCAATCTCCATTGTATGGAAACTGAGTTCATTATTACGATCCGGAACTCGATTAGAATCATATATGTAACATCTTGGAGAACCCTGAAGTTGTGTTTTAGAAATGCATTGACTTACATTTTCCAGTCTTTATTTCACCACAGTTGACACCAAACTTCCTTTTCAGAGGAGTTCTATACCACTGGTTCTCTTAAAAGACGGGGAAGTGGAAGCATGAGAAGGAGGACAGCACTTTGCTCAATGACAGAAGTCTTGTTTTAAGATAAAGACAAGAAAGAAAAAAGATTAAATTCAAAATTTTCAGAAAACTTATTTGCATCTCATGAGAGAATTAGCAAAGAGGAGAATACATAGAGAAATAATGTGTTCTTTAAAATATTGTTTACAGTCTATCCTTGGTTATAGGTTAATAGTTTATCAGTATTTCCTCACAGCAGTTGTGTTACCCAAGCCTTTGAAATATAGAGCTTTGAAAAGCTAAGGCCAAGCAATAGTGACACAGGTGTAGCTATGAAATGTGACTGGAGATCTGAGGCCATGATGAGGCCAGTTTCTGTCCAGATATTCAGTACAGTGTAAAATAATTTAATGACTTCATTTTCCATTTCAAGTTGATCTTATTCACTGAAAGTTGACATTTGACAGTCACTCTGCATGATTCCGGCACTGCACTGTTATGTGGAATATCACATTTCATTACCTTCCTCCCAGTCAGTCACTCTCCATAAATGTAAGCATTTTTTAAGAAAAGTGAAGGCCACGCTGAGCTGTCTTAGGTTGGAGAGTATGAAAGACATAGGAGGCAGTGAGATTGATAAACCAGTCCGCATGAATTGTGTAGCTAGAGCACAGCTTGTGGCTAAGCAAAGTCTGTCTTCCCTGCTTTTTCCTTCTATGCCCCTCTGATCCCAAAGACTGCAAACATCACATCACATGAGCACCATACCCATGCATTCTCATATCTGTGGACATACACACAGGGAGAAAAAGCATCTGAATGAGCGAGATCATGAACTGAGTGCATGACATGAGGCAACAAGAAGTTATATTTGTATTAGTTGTGCACTGCTAAGCCAGCTGTCCTCTGTCTTACACTGGTTTTATGTTTCTAAATGCTCTGGTCCACAAAATAGCCCTGCTAATTATAGTCAAAACAAGTAAGGAATCTGTTACATTAGCATTAAGACTTAAAAAGAAAGTAAAGTAACAATATTTTGAAGGAAGGATCCCAAATTTGATGATCTAGAGATTAAAAAAACAAAAACAAAAAACTTTTGCTTCTCTTTCCATATTGCTATATTGCTCCTTTTTTAAAATATATTTTTATATTTATATATATATAAAATAATATATTTTAATATTATAATATATTTAATATATATTTTTATATTTTCTGCTGACTGTCACATGACAACAAATTGTAATGGAATTTTGTTGGGAATATTCAACCCTTACTGTCGTACCACCAATGTCTGCCTCTGATGTTGTGGGCCAAAATAATAAAATAGGAAGCATTACTTTTGAAGTAGTCCTCCTAAAACATATACTATCATTCATGTATATAAGTAACAAAACATTTTAATTTTTAATGTTTTTTTATTAAATCATTAAATAAAGATAGAGAACTAAAAAACACCCATAAAACTAGCATGGTATTTTACCTTGTTTTTATGAAGCTAACCAACAGTCTGGTTTGGTGGCAGTGGTTGAAATTCTCAGTCAGTTCTCAAAGTGCATCACAGGTTTTTGATGAATTTTTACTATTCCTTTACTTCTCCCAATCATACACAAATTTACATTCTGCCAAGAAGTGGCGACACAAATAAGGTGTGATTGTGAAGCAAGGGATGTATCTTTCATGTAAGTCCAGAAGACAGACATGATTAAATTTTTGAGTTGAATACTTAATTGCAATTCTGTATATTCCATTTGAAAATTTGCAGGTAATATATGTATGTATGTTGAATGACAATGGAGACACAAACAAAAATTATCTTTTTTGCCAGTCTTGAAAACCTTTCTAAAATTCTTTCTTTTAAAACAATACTGCATATTTTTCACTGGTTTCCCAGGAAGCATTTAGCCTATGTATCAAAAGGCATGAGCTTATTTGCTACGAGTTAACACTGCGGTGCACCTTCCCAGTGACTCAGTTCTGGTCCAGACAGTGCCAATGGTGCACTGATGTTTGATTGTGGTTGAGCAGTGGGGATCACACTGCAAAGTGTGCCAGGCTGTGTGCTGGCCATGGGCAGTGAGTTGAACATGCCTGATTTAGAGGAAGCCTTGAAAAGGGCAGGTTACGGAGATATACACAACCCAGACTAGGAAGGATCAGAAAGAGATTTTCCTGAATGTATATAAAAAAAGTGATCTGATCCAACTTAACACTTAAAACATGGTTTTTGTTTGTTTGTTTGTTTGTTTGTTTCGGTTGATAATCAGGAAAAAAAAAAGATTAAAAAAAAAAAAAACAGGTCTGAATCTAAGCTTGTCCTTTTAGTTTTCATTCCTTTTTCATTTTTAATTCAATTCATTTTTAAAAATCATTTTAATGTATTGACTTACCAGGTCCCTTAACATAAGATTCTTGTTTTGTTTAATTTTGGCTTATTTATTTATTTATTTATCTATTTTTTTCCCCATTTGGAAAGCCATATTACATTTCAACAATTATGCACATTCCTCCTCCATTTCAGTCTTCAAGCTAAGAGGCTTTTTATGGTCCATTTTAATTTTAAGAAACTGTTATTTCATATAAGAGTACTCTTAAGAGTACTCTTACATTTCATGTAAGAGTAAAATCAATTAGAAAGTAGAAAATAAAAAGTAAGAACAGCTGAACAGTTTTCTGAACCTTACTTCCCACTGTCAGCTTTCAAATCTTTGTGAGCAAAGCTATAAAGCTTTTGTTAGCATAGCAAAGAATATCAGAATATTTGTTTTCTGATATGTAGCTAATATAGGAGTACATACTATTTTGTGATCATATTTCCAACTTTAATCAATACAAGCAGTTAAGATTATTATTATTATTATTTTAATTGATAGAAGGAAAGCAAAGATCTTCCGTGCAGCATTAGCCATTTGAGATGGCATTGATTGCAGCAGATTTCTCTCCTATTGAAAACACTCATTTGTCCATACCAAAGCTTACTCTGGAAATCTGTCTGTTCATTGGAAATTCAGGCAACACCGAGTGGCAGATCCTGGCATTGACTGCACAATACACCACCCTTCTGTAGCTAATAAAAAAGAAATCTCCATATTCCTGGTTTATCAGATGCCGACACAGATTGGAATAGAGATCTATTTCTTCTGAGGGAAGTCTGTTAGAGACATTCAGTCTCTTTGCTACATCAAGTGAAAATGTATTCTGAAATCTCAAAGCATTGGAGATATAGCTGGGATATAGAGTATCTTTCTTTCAGACTGTGAACTGGATGACCCATTTCCAAGCTACTGCTGAAAGATACTGGTGCTCATCCCCTAGAGTCTTTCTGGCATCAAAGGAAAAAGCATATGTAACATAAGCGCATACCTCTCAGTCAGACTATCACACCTAAGAGAGGTGACTCAGAGCTACTCTACTGAAGAGATGTCTCATTTGGCTGATGATAGCTGAGATTACTCCCACCCTCTGTTTACTCTGAGTCACACCAGATCCCTAGTTGGGGGTTCAGAAGGTTAAATCTTTATCTTCCTCATATTCCTTATGTCATCTAATATCCCTGCCTCCAGCAGAAATGAATATAAAGAAAGGGTTTGCATACCAGCAAGTGCAACTCAGTGACTCTTGCTCCTCAGCACCCATCACATTGCCCTACGAGATATAAATATGTGACCTTATTTAGAAAGGAAAATCCTTCCTAGCTGCTTTGCAGCTCCATCACTTATGCATTATAGACTTTATACTCAATTGCAGCATAATCTCATAGGGATTTATTATGCATCCTGTATATAAAACAGTATGTACCTTCTACATAGAACATCAAAAGGTAGTTAATAGAGATGTTAAATTATTATTGGTTGAAAGGATCTGATGCCCTAGAGTAATCAGATTCTCTCTTTCTCCCATTCGCTTCATATACTATATATATAATATATACAATTAATAGTGCACATATATCAGTCTGTGAATAGATCTCTATAAAGTCTGCCTGAATGTTAGAGGAACTGATGTATAAAACATGTGGAAGCAAGCAAAGATGTCACATTAGGGCACATTACAAATACTAGCAAAAGAGTTGATGGATAAAGCAAAGGAGACACAGTTCCGGGGGGGGGGGGGGGGGGGGGGGAGGTGAGGAGAGGGTGGAAAACTTTAGATTGTTTCCTGCTCTTACCATTTCTTTGTGGAGAAAGATAGTTAAAGTGCTACTGATTGGGCTGAATAGCTGCAGTTTAAATTAATAGTCAGAAAAGTATATCAGATGCTTATACTGAAGAAATTACTTATTGCTAAAGATCAGGAAAGGGTGTAATATGCCACTTACTACCCAATGATTAGATTAATTAATTAGATTGAATTAGAAATGTTTTAAGACTCCGAACTATGAATCAGGGAATCCGTTTCATGGTATAGATGTGCTATGAATTACTGCTTATGTTTGTTCATTCCAATTTATTGTATTCTCCGAACAAAACAGACTCTTCTTTACAGAGAATTGATTGTTTCCATATATTTACTCCTAACAGTTTAATCTAAAACAAAGAGAGCATCCTAAAATACTATTTTCATTAGAAATGAATATCACTTGTAATAGCAATTTAACTCAAAGCAATGGTGAAAACTAAATATTAACATGAAATTTAAAATGTTTTTCATGAGAATGAGATTAGCTAAATCCAAAATGCAAGACGTAACACAGTGGGAAATGGAAGATGATATATTAAATATACACATATATACCTACATACTTCAACTCAGTGGAAAGTAGGTACCTGGCTCCCATAGTCATGCATAAGTCCATAGGAAGACACAAATCAGGGCAGGAATTTCTTCAGAAATATTGTATTGTTTTCCTCCACTGTGCTACTTAGTAGGTAAAAGTATAAGAAAATATTAGGCTCTGTGATAAGTTCCTTGGGAAACATATGAGTAAACAACCTTTCATTTCTCATATTATATCTTATTTTATCTTAGGAGGTATATAGAAAGTTTTATATTTGTTTTATCTGCTAAATACTTCTGTTAGAGAGGAAAAGAAAGACAGAAGGTTTAGATTAATTCAGAAAGCAGTCTTAATCTCAAATGAAAGATTTTATGGGTTACAGAGATGTCTGCATGTCACAGGATGCTACCATGTAATCTTAAACCTTCTGTTTGAGAAAATCCTGCCATTGTCACAGACAGAATTTCTACAATTTGTGTAGTATTATTACTGTACTTTAGTATGTCAATTCACATGTTAGTGATCGTTGTAAAGAAAATTAAATTGGGCTGCTTTTCACTTGAGATGGTTTTCACAGAGAAGAGATATCCAAGCCACACATCACATGTAAACAATAAAGACTAACAATCAGAGACTTTTGTTTTTTAGTAAAGTAAGATAAATGATACCTTTTATTCTGCTCATAAGAGACTGGAATATTTTGCTGTTCCCTTCTAAGTTAGTTGGAATTATTGCATTCCTGAAGCTTCATATCCATGTTATTCATTTTGTTGAAATGAAGAAGCATGCTAATGAGAAGAAAAGCAGTAAAGCAGTCTTGCAGCCTACCTATTCCTCCAAGGAATTTCAGAAGGGAAATCTCAAATTAGTTCAATGTCAAGTGAGAAGCTTTGAATCGAGTGGCACCCATGTGATGAACAGACTAGCATAAGTTACCCTAATAAACGACAAAAGGCTATGTACTTCATCAAGACCTGGAGTGGAAGAAATGTATATTTGAAGGCTGATGAAACTGTTGCCACTCAGCGAGTCTCCAAAGCCAAAGGCATTGAATATTAGAACAAGAGTTAAAGAGTTACAGCTCATTATATATGCAGTGCTTCTTCTTACTAATAGTCCAGTAATTTCAACTTTGATTTGAACTGAAGTTCCAAGTTCCAATTATTGTTAGTAGTGCATACTGAAGACCGATTGATCTCATCTGGATTGAGAGTTCCTCTATGCAGATGTTTACATTGTGCCCGGAAAAAAAGGCACTTTTAAGCCGGGGTTTTTTCCTTTTTTATTTTTTGCTTACAATTTTTTTTTTTGTTTTATTCTGTTTCTAAATCTAGATAGGAACAAAATGAAACATGTTCAATATGTTCTTATCTCCAGCTACTAGTATGGATAAAAAGGTTAAACAATAAACTCTGCTGCAGATGTGTGCCTTGCATACTTCTGAAGGAATCCTAACTCTGTACCAAGAGAGATTTATTCAAATGGCTTTGTCCAAAACCAGCTGAAGTGAGCTTAATTGGTGTTAGTTCTACTTATCTTAATTTTGAATCATTTTAATCTAAAATGAAAAACTAAAACAGTTCTTGAAGATCCAAAATCTGCTGGGACTTCTGAATCATATTAAAGTTGTATTTTTTTGTGGGTTTTTTTTTTTTTTTTTTTCATCTTTTTATCTTGTTTATGTAACATATGTTTGGTGTCTTTAAACACAATTACTTTTGTATAATAAAAGCGTTGATTTCATGGTTCGACATTTTCTGCAAGTGTGTTTAAGACAGCTTATGTTTTTATAAGTTGCAACGAAACTCAATTATGGATGTGTAATAAGATTTTTGATTGTTACACTTCCACTTTTCCGTATAATGAAGCCAGCAATTAGAATTTGGTTGCTCTATGACACAGGAAAACATTCTTTTTGGTAGACAAAAGATCTTAATGAACATCTAGAAAAAAAAAAAAAAAAAAAAAAAATCCCCCCCCCCTTCCAAAAGATCAATAACTCAGACATGTAATCAGATTTCTTAACAAAAAAGGATTTGTTTCTTGACAATACAATAATATAACTTCAAGAGGGGGACAAATAACACAGACTACATAAATGTACTTTTTTAATATGGACAGAGAAATGAAAAGAAAAATTTACCCTAAGGTTTGGTTTACATTGTTAAATTACATTGAAATTGCTTCTTGACTGAAGTAACCACAAGTTTGTTAATAATAACCCTAATCACACTTATTGGGATGCATCTACATCAGTGTTTTACTTTGGCCAGAAGTGTGTTCTGCAATTTCCCAATTGTCTTCATTTACCATGCCTTGGTTTGCTTAGGACGTTTGGGGTGGCTATGTACTTGATTAAATGAACCATAAAAAATATTTTCCCAGAGTTTTTCGGCCTTTCTTTCTAATGGGCTTACCGTTCATGGGTCCAAACTACTGATGGTCCCAGGCAAAATTTCTTGAATGTCAATGTGTGGGTTAAATGGCATACCACTGTTTTTTAACAGGGGTAAATTCTTTCAAACCCCTGTACCAAAAAAGTGTCACCGGGGCCACAGGTTTTTTTTATTTTTTTTTCTTTTTATCCATCTGGGCTTAGAGCTATGAAATCAAGCTGAACCCAAAAAAACCTTTGAAAATTAGTCTGATTCAAACACGATCTTACTGTGTCATTTAGTGATTTATTGCATTATCAGAGAACTTTCGTCCCTTCTGGACTGGCACCATCTATTCCGGAAAAAAAGGATAGTCGTTTTGGTGCTTAGTTGAGACTATAAAAGGTAGGAATAAAATTTTTTGTTTGGGTTAATTAAGTGTTAAACGGTATATTTTTTGATTATTTTAGATTAAGCAATTTTAGGACATGTTGCAACTGAAAAATTTTAAACAATTTCTTCAAAATGACGTGGGCTAATCAAGGAGTTTCTGTCCATTGATGACAGTGGTCCCCAGGTAGCTAGCTCGAAAGGAAATGTGAGCCTTAAGAAAGACACTGGAATTGTCCACTTCAGGGATTTTACCTTGGTGAAATGAAAGGGAAAAATTCTGAGGCGACAAAAAGTATCCCCTCAAAGGCTGGTGACAAAGAGGGAATGCCCGTTTTCCATTAATTTCATAGGAATTGATGTTTTACTATTAAAATTAACAAAGAAAATTCCAGTGAGATGCCAGTAATGCACATCATTATAGTGTAACAGCCAATATAACAGCAGTCAATGCAAATTCAGATGATGCTGGAGCAAAAGGGTCTCAAGTGTTAAACACAGTCATTTGTATCCATTCATAGCAGACAGAAATGACTAGACACTTCAAAATTATATAAAAAATCTACTTTAAAATTGATTTATTCATGTGAGAAAAGAAAATCTTTTGCTGATATCACAGGAGTTTTTGATTGTTTTAATAGATGTGTTTTTAAGGGGAAAAAATACGCTATTGTAAATATACTTTGCTACAGATTAAGTTGTCTTTGAAATATATGTATATATATTAAGAGCTTAATAAAAGTACTAATCAAAATATGCCCCCCAAAAAGGCTGTCTTTGGGGCTTTTTCAGTCTGTGAAATGCAAATGACTCAAATCCTGAATTAACAAGTTTAAAATAATTTTCTCTATTTTTTTTTTTTTAATTATGCTTGTGTTTAATTATGGTCCAAGAAGAACAAGCTTTGTTTATGATCTTACTATTAAATCGTTGTTGAACCTGGTCTTTTACTGTGAAGTCCAAGCGCTTTCATGTTATTTTGTTGTTGTTGTTGTTGTTTTGTTTGTTTGTTTTTAACCTTACACTGCCTGTTAGAATCATTTAAAGTGGGAGTGTGTGACATCATACTTTGGTTCCTTTGTGCTTGTTGAGAGATCCAGAATAGTACAAAGGAAATACTAAAGACCATACATAAGGATGCACATTTTCTTCCATTTGAACAAGAAAGACTGCAATAATACTACACTGCAAGTATTGATAGAACAGTACATCAGGATGTAGGTAAAGATGAGGATGGAAGAGTGGAAGGTGATTTTTTGTCCTCCATGTTGCTGAGATTTGTGGCAGTACAAGGCACCCTCAAGTATTTCCACTCTCCAAGTCCTGACTATATCATGGGTATGTAGCCCAAGAAACCTGTAGGATAGATACCTCAGGTAAACATAACCACAGTTCTTACAAATCTCATGCACTAAAAGTATTCTTTCGGTCCTGGATAGATGACTGGGTTATTATTGCTTGAACTGACCAAATAAGCCTCATTGTGTCCGTTATGTGTGCAACAACTGACCCACCATATGGCAGTGTCATCACAGCCTTAAACAGGTGCATGGGACTGACTAAATTTAATTTGGGTCCAATCCAAAAGATATTTTGGAAGCATAAGCATGTGTGAAACTGCTTAGTCCCTTTACACACATCCACACACATGGAGAATGCTGCTTTCTTTTCTGTGTCTTTTACATGATTGGCACGAAACATTGTGCACTGGTTTTAAATACGTCTGCTCATTTTTGAGTAAGTGCAAGAAACATGGAATATTTATTTTTGCTGTTGTTTTGTTTCTCGTTTCATCTTTTTTTTTTTTTTTTTTTTTTTTTCCCCCTACCATCTGGGTTTCCACAATTACAAATAGGATTCATCTCAACTAACCTTCGCTGTCTGAAAGGTGAATGGTTTAAAATAATCACCTAGGGTCTCTCTGCAGTCAGCAGAGAAAAACAGACACCTCCAAATAGTGATTTGTCCCAACTTAAGCCAGATGTCTGACACAAGCAGGACAAATCAGTCTCTGAGGGTGTGCATTTCTCTCTACTGCATATAAAGAGAGTTCAGCCACCTAGCTTGAAACAAGTATCTAATTTTGGGGCAGCTAAAGGAAGATAAGATAAATCCTGTCCTTAGCATCTTACGATACTGTAGTGTGTTATTCCTTATAATCCAAACCAAGGTAGTAATTGAAAATTAATACTTACATAAGGACTGTTCTACATAAGGAAATATAACATTCAGTAATAGAGAAAATGGAGTGGTAAATACAGAGATTTAGAATTAAACTGCAAGATTAATTATCATCAACCGTAAGGCTGCCTGTTAGCCTTAGAAATACAATTATACAGCCGCAGATTAATGCAGTTATATACTTTACACCTGAAAACATGCATGCTTTTTGTCAGCTTACAGAAAAATTCCATTTTCCATTTCTGTGCAGTTGTCCAATTAGATGGATAATGATAGTAACGTAGAGTATAAATTCCATACACAGTTTCTCATTATTTAACAATATATTTTAAAGAAATTGCATACGTACTTTGCAACAGTAATATTTTCTAAAGACAGTTTGAGGTTAGGTCACATGAAAAAATAAAGTAATTACACTTTTTCATACTGTGACGGACATGGTCAAAAAAGAATTAATATTGCTCTGTATTTCTGAGAAACAGCTTCTGAGGTACTGTAATAATAAATTACAATTCAGAGCAGTATCTGTTTTTTGTTTTTTGTTTTTGTTTTTGTTTTTTTTTTAAAGGTCTTTTAAATGTACAATATATAATGCTGAGGACATTATAAAAATTGCAAGCGCATTGTGCTAAAATAATATTACTAAATTGCAGATAAAGTATTCAAAAGTTATTACTCCAAAAAGTGTTGAAAGAACCAGGACTCAGCCCCCTTGTGGGGACTGAGAAAGCTAATATTTAATTACCAGGTCATATACAATTATTTTAAACAAAATCTATCAACACTTTTACATGCTTAAGTAGCAGAAACTCACATTCAGGAGAATGCTGAAACCAAAACTTGCTCTTAAGTACATGTTTAACTACCAGTAACTTCAATGGGTGCAGAAAAAAATTGAGCATAACCTAAAAACAAATTCAAATAAGAAACACCCAGTCCTGAAACACCAGCAGTTATCAGTTTATAAACTGATCAACCTGGTCGCAATCAGCACAGATGGTCAAAATATTTATCAAAATCTTTCCTTGGTACATTACATTTTGAAAGGTATAGAGGAGCAGTAGAAAGGAAAAGAGGCTTCAAAAAAACCTTAATTGATCTATTCCTCCCAAAGAGTTTTTACTGAAATACTATCTCTGACCCTTTCCATCCAAGGTTGCAGTCAATTTTTTTTTTTTTTTTCACTAGCTTAAATAAATCAATTTCTATAAGAGCAAAATTTTACTAAAACATTTTTAATATCTATATGATCTGAATGCTATTATTATTATTATTATTTTCTGTAAGGAAGTCCTGCACTGACAAGCTACAGTATATAAGTAGCTACATTTTGCTAAACAAATTGTGTCTTCTCTCCTGGCACTAAAAATGTAGCAATGTGGTTATTTGATTAATTAATTGTGGCTAAGGACTTGGTCATTGCTGTGAACTGTGTGTTTTAAAAATGTACGGATGTTTCTAATGCTGAAAACCAAGCTAAGAGAGACTTACAAGCTCAACACATAGACATTTATGATCTTCCATTTGCAACTAATGACTGCAAAGGAAACATCTGCTCCCTTGAACTATCAGCAGCAACTTCCTTTCCTTAAGGTGTAGAAATAAATGAACAACTGGGGCTAGTTTCTTTTTAATAAAGAATTTCATATTTTTGAAGTATCACTTCTTAAATTTACATGTTCTATATGTAGTACTTGGAAAATTAAATAATTATACCCTCCAATAAGTGAATGAATAAATAAAGAAACTTCCAATTATTATTATAACAAGTTGCAACATTAAGTAAAGGCCAAATGCTCCTTATGGAATCATTTCAGATAAAATCATGTTTTACTAAATATGTTTTACCTTTTCATACATTATCCAAGGTTACAGGGAAGCAGCTTTGATTTTCAAAGCATGGCAAAGTGGACAAATCTCTGTGCATACATTCTGTGGGATTTTTAAGTCAGTTTAAGGTGTCTTGTTGATTAAATCTGAGCCAGTTTAGGAAGATGACAGCTCTCAGGTTTTATTCCCACAGAGCATGCAGATGTGTGCTTCAGAGCCATTGGTTTCAATCAGGACTGAGCTCAAGTAGGTAGTTCTTATTGAAGTCAGTGGCTCTGAAGCACTAGTCTGTGTGTTTAGTGAATCAATCTCCTGCGCTTCAAGATGAGCCCTGCAGGGCACCAAGCCCTGCCCCAGATGTGTTGGGTATTTCACTTCCTTTAGACTCCAGTGGGAGTTAAGAAGTCCATCAGTGCTTCATTTTGTCTGGCTTATAGACTGCTCAGCAATCCGGATTATCTAAAACTGCACATTTAAAGGGTAAATGTTCATACTCAGATGGACATTTTGGTGAAGAAAATGCTGACAAGTGCTACTCTGTGTCCACTGCTTGCAGCAAAGCTAGGCACCTATGTGGTTGCTGAACTGTCCCCAGGATCTCGTCCACCTTTACAGCAACATCTCCTGACTACATGCTTACTCCTAAAAAGATTTCCACAGACACCCAGTAATGAATCAGATATGATCAGACAAAAGGAAGTGATTAGAGAGCTCCATTTCAAGAATAGTAAATTTCCAAAGGAAATATGCAGAAGACAAAAGGACTTTACCTCTCAAGGCTCTTTTAAACTCCTATGAATTGTAGTCTTATCAGATCCTCAAATTTGATTCACCCAGACATCTATTAATTTGTGGCAACTGAATTTAGACTCTGCATGCAATTCCCTTACAGCCTCATAACCTGTAAAATACAAAATGTAATAGACTACCAAAAATATAAAATTTTGAGAGAATTTGAGCATGTGGTTGTGCGTAGAGATATTCAGTTTGTGTCTGTGTGTATGTGTATGGACAGATTCTTATGCATGTTTTAGTGTTTTGTAGCACCTACCTTCTTGGATTGCTTTAATTAGTATCTGATTTTCAAGAACACTGAATTTATTGGGGAAAAAAAAATTAAGAAGAGATAGAAAAATAATGCTGAGTACACTAACAGCAGAAATTACCTCGTCTCGCTTAAGGACATAATAGCCACAGGGAGCATTATTTTATAATTATTTCAGAATAATGTTAATGTTTAAAAGTTAGTATTTTAATGAAAATGTTTGATCCTGATGAAGCACAGAAATTGGCTGTGGCTTTTAAGTTGCCTTGCTCAAACATCTCACATACAGACAGAAGATGGGCAGCATAATCCTCTCTGGGGTTTCTGGTACAAAAAAAGATCATTATAGTTTTCCCGTGTATGCCAAGGTTAAATAAACACCTGTAATGCACAGTAACTTCAGCTCCTCCATGCATTATATGAATGGCAGCTTCCCTTAAGGATTTGAATAAGCATATGTCTATGCCGCAAATTGGAGTCATGATTTCAAAGCAGATTTCCTATAGCCCATTTGATACATGTAAAGATAACGGGTGACATGATGGCACGAGCTGGGGAAAAAAAATAATAAATCTCTAGGTGGCGCTTGGGAGAGCAAAATCCCTCCCGCTTTTATTAAAGAGCAAGTTTGACATCACCTAACGAGACTGAATTTGTATAAGTCTATGGGACCAGATGATTATGCATGCCAGGGTCCTGAAGGAACTGGCTGATGTGGTTACAAAGACACTCTCCATCATATTTGAAATAGTTATCAGGTAAAGACCTGAGTGATTGGAAAAAGATAAGCATGACTCACGTTTTAATAAAGGTAGAAAGGAAGATCCTGGAAACTACAGGTCAGTGAGCCTCACCCCTGTGCCTGGGAGCATCATGGAGCATGTCTACCTGGAAGACACAATAAGACACATTAAGACACATGCAGACGAAGTGCTCCAAAACAGCCAGTACATCTTCACCAAAGGCAGGTCATGCCTGACAACTCTGGTGGCTTTCTATGATGGAATGATGGCTTTCATGGATGAAGGAAGAGCAACTGATGTTATCTACTGGACTTGTACAATGTCTTTGACATGGTTTCAAAGCACATTCATCCTTATTTCAGAATTGGAGAGATATGGATTTGAAGCATGGTCTGTTTGATGGATAAAGAATTGGTTGGATGGTCACAGAAAAAAATTGTGGTATATGTTGAAGTGTAGACCAGTCATGAGTGGTGTCACCCAGAGGTCTGTCTTGGGACCAGTGCTCTTCAACATCTTTATCAATGATAGGATTGAGTACACCCTCAGCAACTTTGTGGAAAACACTAAGCTGAGTAGTGCAGTTGACAGTATAGAAGGAAGGAATGTCTTCCAAAGGAAAAGTGAGACTTGTGAACCTAATAAGGTTCAAGAAGACCAAGAGTAAGGTGTTGTAATTGGGTCAAGTCAATCTCAGGTATGTATACAGACTGGGAGAAGAATTCATTGAGAGCAGCCCTGTGGAGAAAGATAAAAATGTTGACAAAAATGAGCCGGCAGTGTGCATTTGCAGTCTAGAGGGCAAACAATATCCTGGGCTGCATCAAAAGAAGGTGGCCAGCAGAGAAAGGGAGATTATAATCAGGAGAGAAACAGACTTTCTTCATGGTCTGATAGTGACAGGACAAGGGGAAACAGTTTGAAACTAACAACATGAGATTTAGTTTAGATGTTAGAGGAATATTTTTTACTCAGATGATGGTGAGACAATGCAACAGGCTGCCAAGAGAAACTGTGGATGCCTCATCCATGGAAGCATTCAAAACCAGGTTGAATGAGGCCTTGGGCAGCCTAATCTGGTGGTTGGCAATCCTGACTGCAACAGGAGTGTTGGAACTAGATGATCATCAATGTCCCTTTCCAACCAAAGTTGTTCTATGATTTTACAATTCTGTGAACTGATATACACACACCAAAAGCCCTGGTTAAACCTTCAGGATCCGCATTTCTTATGAAAGAACATGATGCATGTCAATGACAACTGGAAGTTAACAACTGATATGAATTAGTGAAAGATGATCTTGAGGCTCCTATAATAAAGATATGAACATTAAGGGCAATGTGATTTGATGTATTTGACAATGAGTTCCAGTTCCTTAGTTTGGTCATGTAATCTCTCTGTTTTTGGCATAAATGTCCAAGAAATTAAAAATAAATAAATAAATAAATAAATAAATAAATAAATAAATAAATAAATAAATAAATATCCTTTAAGTCTTTTCTGCTGTATCATCTTAAGTATCAGCCAGTATCATCTTAAGTATCATAATATATAAGGAATTTTGAATCACCATCCAGATAAACCATCCTACAGTAGTTTATCTTACTGAAGAAGCTAAAAAATATCTTGGTCTGGACTTCCTCATACCCTGTTCATAACCATCGCAAAATTTCTCTTGATTTCCAGGCATCACCTCATCAGAGCTTTTTGATTTGTTTTCTTTTAATAACTTTTAGCCACATTTATCTATTTTCAATATACATACCACACTGCCTTGTAGGTTCATCTGTTTCAAGGCTGATGTAAATCATTTAAGCAAGAAGTGATGGTTTGGATAAAATTGGAGGGAAATTTTTACCCTATTTTACTATTACAGTAAAAGCACAAAAGAGAACTTTTACACAAGTAGCAACTTAATTTCAGTGTTTTGCTTATCTTTATAATGTCTGTCAAAGTAGATTCCTGAGAGGGGTAAATAGCAGTGCTAATCTGTGTACAAAGGAGCTTATATTCTATTTTTAAAAAAGAACAACAAAAAGCATAACACAATTGTTGTAGCAGGTATTTTATTTAGAAGAACAGATACAGATCCTACAGATCCAGTGGCTTCATTAAAGCAATAATCATTTACACTACCTTAAGGTCGGGTCCACTGGGAAACTGACCTATTTATTATCCAGCAGAGTCTTTCAGTTTTCTTTTCTATGCTTTAACTTGCAAAGTTCAGAGCCTACACTTTATCTCCTTTAATTTACCTCGATTCTGATAGGACTGTGTAATTTAATGTTCAAGTTGTTAAATTTTTCTGATTAGGCTGTGTCTTCCCTTGATTTAGTGACGTTCTTCTTGAATGCAGTTGTTGCACACTTTGTTGATTGAGACACATAATTTAATTTAATAAATTGAGAGAGTTTACTATCATTTTTGCATATTTTATTATTAGCAAAGATTCATATTTTTCAGCTCCAGTTTATTCATTCCCCTTATTTATTTATTTTTGGCAAAGCCAGCTGCACAGACAACGCTTGATCAGCTGCAAAACTCCGCTGACCAAGCTGTACAATTCAGACTCTGAACTTTTGAATCTTTTCCTTATTAAGGTGCATATTCCAGCAGGAGAAATTCCAGATGTTTTTTGGTTCAGCAGCCTAGACTTATGTGCTAAGCTGTTGACAAATCATTGGGGATATCATTTGTTTTAAGACCACTAAAATGCATTTTCAATAGTTTCAGCTATGGTTTTAGATTTTTTGATAAGGCAAATAAAGATGCAATCAGTTTCTTTGTAAATCTCCCTGTTTTGCATATAGTAAGTGGCACAAGCATTCCATAACCAGCAGCTCCAATCTTTGGAGAAGCATTTATCCCACTGTTTGAAAGAAAACCTAAGCATTTTGCTGTCTTAGATTCTGAAGACACAGCAGGTTGGAAATACTGTAATTCCTGTTCAGTTTATTTTGCATAATATATTGGAGGAAAAACAAGCTTGAAACTGGACTGGCAAATGCAGAATGTAATAGCTATATAAACAGTGATAATAGGAGGCTCAATCAGCAAAGAATACAGCATGATTATGTATAAAATTTCATCCACTAAAGTTCACAGCATGATCGGGAAAGAAGGCAGCCAATCAACAGAGCATAGAGCTCTACTGGGAGTGAATATGTTTTGAAAACTCAGCTTCCCAGAATATTCAACAGGTTCAGCAAAGTTCTAAAAGGGGCATTTGAAGACAGTAATAGGTATGGCATTATTAGTGAGTAGAATGACAACCTTTTACCATATCCTGTTTTCAGGAGTACGTTCAAAAGATTTTAAGTATCTGTTTTTTTGGGAATATGAGATAATGTTTTGTGTTTTGCATGTCAGTTTTGGTGAGAGTCTTTGGAAGGACTGGTATAAAAATCTGTTACTGTTGCATGCTGAAGCATTCAGTTCATTACAGCTTGCAAAGGCTGCCATCTTGACCAACATCCAGAGAATCAAGTAAGAACTTCAAAAAAGAGAAGTAACAACAAATTCATCATCTTTGTGAAAAGGACATTTAGAAAAATTAGTAGCAGTTTTTGTTATGTTATGCAAGGTACACAAGCCCCACCGAATACTCAAAGAATTTACTGGTTCACGAAACAGATTCCTCACAAAATCTTGTGTATGTAGTTTCTTCAGAACACATGCCCAGATAATACAGAGATGAATCACTAAATGCGAGATTTCAACTGGGATGCACACTATGATATTCTAAGAAATATGAGGAAAGTATGGAATACACTCTATAAGGACACTCACTGACCACTGAAATAATGACTTTAAGACACTGTGAGACTGAAAATCTCATTCTTTTCTTGATTTCTCAGATTCCTAGCTTTCTATCTTTCTATTTTTTTTAATGTAAAAGCCAGCGTTTGAAACAAGTTGCTGAGTAGCAAGGACACTGCTACTTAATCCTATCATTTTTGATCTGGAAGAACAACTTTACATGATACAAATGTATATCTTTATGAATGAGATAAATGCAGGTACCTAACATCTTGTTTCTGTCATAGCAAAGATGGTGGCATTCAAGAGCTGTCATTTGGAACTATCCATATCATACAGGGATAGAAAGGTACCACAGCAAGAATGTCAGTTTTCATTTATTGATGAGATCATTATTCAGTCTGTAGATAAAACATGCCTGTTGCTGACTTCAAAGCAAGTTCCTCTCAGTGTGGGCTGAGACTATTGGCCTATTGGCTTAGATATAAAGCGTAAAGAGTGCTTCTGAATAGAGGCTTACTGTTGTGGCTTGCGAAGAAATGTGCTTAGCCCCAGAGCTACTGCACAGGTTCAGTGATATCAAGATATTCAGTGATATATTTACATTAGCGAGCAGATGATGTAGTTTGAGTAGATACATAAAATCATCTGCTGCTGAGAAGCCAGTACCCACAATATACACATTTTAGGGTTTTTTGTTTGTTTGCTTTTGTTGTTAGTATTCTTTCTTTTGAATTCAGACTAGCTGTTGGCTGGTCCTATGAACGCTAACTACAGGAGGATATAAGTTGTACCGTCAAAGTTTGTCACTGGGAGCAATTTTGTCCGAAACAGATTCTGTTCAGACACTCCAAAATCACTCTGTGTTATGAACCATACTGCAATAATTGGAAAGGACCCAGACAGTTGCTTAAGAAGTGCTGTCCTGTTCCAAACTGAATTGACAAGGTGAACATACTGAGCTGTGGAGCATACTATTTCTACAGAACACAGGATGTAGAAAAAAAAAATGTATAAAAAAGAAATGTAAAAAATCAAAATAAAATAGGAATGTAAGGCATAAAAAAAAAAAAAAAAAAAAAAAACATTTCTATATAAAGGAATATGAATTACTGTCTTCACTTAAAAAAAAAACCAAAAAATATTAACATTATTACACAGCCATTTCCAACAACATCCCCAAGTTTAAACCCAAAGTGATACTTGAAAAAGCTTGACTCTTTCATGCAGGCAGCACCAAAGAAGTCCAATATTTACTGTAGTAATAGGCTGCTATGCATCGTGAGATACTGAGCTCTAGGCAAGGATTACTGGCTAAAATTCCATGACCAGTCCTAAGCAAGAGGTCAGAGCATATAATCATAATGTTCCTTTCTGGCCTTAAAATCTATTAATCTAAGGAATTTGTTCTTCTGGGCATTGAGCACAACTTGCTACAACAAATACTGAATTCAGTTCACTTAGGTCACACATTAAAACAATTGTTTACAACATAATATCTAGAATAATTTTGCGTGTGGTAACAGTGTGTTCATATGCTAAAGGAAAGATGGATTTTTTTCCCTAAATTACACTTGAATTAGCCTACTTTTGTAAGTTTTGACAGGTTCCACTGACTTCAAAGTCTTGATGTTTATGAAAGAAAAGTCACTTGTTAATTCAAACATATGTCGAGCTTCATGGCTTGATTTTTGTATTTCAAGATAGGATGGCTGGAATTCTCAATACAAAAAAATCCAAGTTTTGTTTTATCTCATCCTTTTTTGAAATATGTTTGAATATACCTCAGTACTAATTGTCACTATGTCGTATCAATAAAAAAAAAAAATATGCTGAATAGATTAAGAACAAGTAAGCTATCAGATCTCAAACTGTAGTAGCTGATTTTGTATCATGGAATTTAAAAGGGAGCTATTTCAAGGGTGGGTTGGTTATTTCTGAGGTATTATTCAATATTTTCATCAGTAATCTGGAGATACCATATATTCTTAAAATCTGCAAATGACACAGAGATTGGCAGACAGGTAAGTAACAATGAGGTTGGGGAAATGATACAGCCATCTCAATAATTGCTGACCATATAAAAACAATTTTATTGCAACAAATGCCAACATCATCTCTTTAAAGAGAAGTTCTAAAACCTATTTTATTTCTTTAGAAGGAAAACTCTTTAGTCTTTGGAAAACCAGAAGCTCATCATAAATTCCTATGCTGTTGTTAACTTGTTTATTTGCTTTATATATATGTAATGTGCCTGCATTAACTTTTCTTCAGTGCCTGAACTCTGGAATGAGGAGTAGAGGTCAGGAAATGACAATTCTTTTCCTATATGATACTGATGAGATTAGGGTCATAACAGTTCTGAGAAGTGAAGGTACTAACATGAAATAGTCCATATAAAAGTCTCAAAAATGACCATAAGAATTTAAAAATCCTGTTTTTAGTGCAAGATTAAAATAACTCAGTCCACTTAGTTTTCTGAAATGAAGGCCAGTAACTGATTTGATTACAATATAAGTGAACAGAGTATATGAACTTTAACCTAATGCAATACAACAACAGCAACAAAACCAAACAAAACAACAATAAAATAAACCTTAAATCGCTGGACACATTTAAACTGTCAGACACATTCAGCTTTTTAATAGTAAGCTATATAAGAAATTGAAAAAAAAAAAAAAAAAAAAAAAAAAGAATCCAAGTAAGTAAGTAATAGATTCTTCATGTTTTGATGTCTTCAGAAGTGGTAGGAATGCCTTTTGGGAAGATACATAATCAAATACATTGAGTCCAGTGCTGAGTAAGTCATTGACATTTAATGAATTGTGGTATGGAACTATCCAGAGAAAGAGTAAATGCGAGTGTCCCTTCTGGCTTTATCATCACCATATGTATTATTTCAGATTACAATGGACTTCCCACAGGACTATTGGCTGGAATTTTACTCTTTTTTAATAACAGGGAGACATGCTGCAGACAAAGTTAAAAATAATAATAACAATAACAGGAATCTAAGTTCCACAATTCCTTTTATTTCCCCTCTCTCCATCTCCTTCGTTCATAGTCATAACAGAACACATCTAGGTGTGTTACCACAAGATAACTCTCATCTTGGGTCACTGAAGGCACTTCATTTTGCCTTGTGTTTCACACTTCCCCCAAGGTATGTGTTATCTCAGCATAACACACGCCTTCTCGTGTCTTATTTCTCAGCTCCAAGAGAGACCTTCAAAATATATAAATAAGTCAGCAAACAGTAAATAAAGAGCATTTTTCCCCCAGTGTTTCTTTGTATTTATATGTGCATGTGAATGTGCACACGTGTATGTGGTGCATGCTGTTTGGAACACTTTAGGGGAGAGAAAGAAAGAGACAAAGGTATGAGAGAAAGTGGGAAAGAAATAAGAAATGAAAGAAGCACAGAGATAAAGCAAAATAGAAAAAGAAAGAAAGAAAGAAAGAGACATTGAAATAGCAGCACGGCTTTGTTACATAGCAACAACATAAATTTGGGATAAGAGGTTCTGATGAAAAAGTCCAAAGAAAATGTATTTACACATACAAACTAAAAAAAAAATCTTTTTTTTTTTTTTTTAATAAATAAATAAAGAGGGGAAATAAAGGAATAACAACAACAACAACAACAACAAACAACCAAAAAAAAAACCAAAAAACAAAGTGAGGAAAGCTGACACCTACAATGCATGGAGAACCAATGCATATAAGGAGACTTGGAAGCAGGGAAAAAAAAAAAAAAAGATTTTGGAAAAAGCATGATTAGGATATGAAAGAAGGAGATGCAGACTGGTGTCATGTATGCAAGGAATGCCTTCCTTTTCTTTCTTTTCATATGTTGTTTTTCAATTCTGACAGGGAGATACAAGCTAGAACAGGAGTATAAAGGAGGTACCGCAGTGATAGATCAATTTACATGGCTAAATAAATGAAAGAAGACCTATAGTTAATTTCTTCATAGCTGTTATTTTCTGAGCTAGTAAGAGATGCCTTCAGAGGTCCTGATAACCAAAAATAGTTGGCAGAAATAATTGCTATTCAGGAAGAAACTGTTTATCAAAATCATTAATTTTAAACACTAGCACTGTTTTTTCTGAAGATTTTTTTGTTGTTTTATTGATATTTATTTGTCTATTTGTTTCCATCTTTGACCCAGCCACCAACAAATTCAAGTCAGTAACTAAACTTCTCTGTATCCCAGGACTTATCAGCATTTGTCAATAGGGCATGATGAGCAGAGCCCTAGGCTGCTGTTGTCCATCTTAACTCCAGAGCTGGGACTGTTCTGACTATATGAACACATTCCTTCATTCAAACTGCAACATTAATCAGCAGGAAATGTGGATTGGGATGCAAAACCATGCTGATACAACTAGCCTATTCATAGATCCTATTTTGCTTCTTCACAAGTTTCTAGGATGCTCAATATGAGGGAGTCAGTTGTTGGAATAATGTTGGTTTTGCTCTGAATGGAGAATTGCACCTAATGCTGAACTCCCTGGAACTACAGAATACAGTTTTATAGAGGTGTAGAAGCCACTGTTTATGTCCTCTGAAGAAGTACGAACAGGTTTGGAAGATGATCAAGATGGACGTGGTTCCATTTTCTCAATAGTGTCAAACACAGAAGAAAAGACTGTGTTTATGAAACAGCTGACACTACGGTTATCAATTTGAGGCAGAGAACTCTGTTCTCTTTGATGTTTGTAAAATGTCAAGAAGGTGGAGATCCTCACTTAAATCCACATTCCTTGAGTATCAGTAATCACTTAGATACAACTCTTTAAAAACCACTCCCCTTGGAAACAACATCTTCCCTTTCACAGGAGAGCATGTACGTTCTTGCTTGAAAGACTAATACCTATCTCAGACTTTTCAGAATAAAGATCAACCTTGCTCCTCTGTTGCATCTGAGAGTAGAGGCAAGAAGTGTCCTATTGTCTCCACCCAGCATGGAGATCCCCCCACCCTACCCACAAACCAAGACCCACATTTGAGGAACTGCCAATGCCTGGTCAAATGATCCTGCAGGTTGCTTATTTTTCACTTTACCACAGCACTGCTCAACTGTGAGCTGAATCTAAACTAGTGGCCTGGCCTGGCCTTGGACTGTTCCCAAAGAGGCGAGTGATGCTCAGGTTGGTATTGCCATAGCTGCTCCTGGCTACCTTGCTCACGAGTTAATGTGACAGAATAGGTCCTGTCAGCCATGTCCTGCTACAGCCTAGATAGAGTGACCTAGGTAACTTTCTAAAGGCCAATGCATGGCAAAAGTTATGAACAACCATTCATCTGCAATCTGCTGAACTTCCAGTCCTTTTTCTTACATCACTCAGACTTGTCACAGCATTAATTTCATGCATGATTTAAGTCAGCATAAGCTACTGCTTTCACAAAGATGACCCATCATATGCTCACCCAGCCCCTCTTTCTATGCCCTGTAGCATATCCTTCGTGTCTTGTGCTAAAACAATTGTGGTCACATTGAGAATTAAGTCAAGGATCTTTTTTGGTTCAAGAAAAATAAGCTAAGTACATATATTTCATCCATCAGATCCATCTTTCCATAGACCTTTAGTACGTTTTCTCCAGAAATAAAGAAGATTGCAAGGGAACAGTAAGCAAAGAGTAACAAGGAGTCAGTCTTTTTTTTTTTTTTTTTTTTTTTTTTCCCATTGGCTTGACCATATCTTAAATTATACATTAATCTTTATCCAGAATCAGCCTGGGTGTCATAAACAGTTAGCAGTTCTTTCACCTACAACCATGTTCTTAGAAACCAGCTGTATGTCTGGTGTATCAGTGGTCAACAGAAATTTGCAGAAGCCACAGAGGAACACATAATCTCATGTCAACTAAATGTTCCATGGGGAAAAAAAAAAAAAAAAAAAAAAAAAAAGAAAAGATAAATCGCTGTATTGGATGCAATATTTGGAAGCAGAAAGTAATAATGGGTAACGAAATCCAATGCAAACCTTACTAGGAATAATAAGGTATCTTTCCACATGTTTCCATTGCATTTTGATTGTGAAGAAGCATATCTCTGGTGTATTTAATTGTTCTTTTGTAACAAGTACATATCTACACAGATCAGCTCACAGGTGAGTTCATTTTTTTGCGTCTCAGCAGCAAGTATAGCACTTGTGGGCATGGATCATCTGGCTCCTGCAGACAAAGAGTTCAGATGTTATGGCTGTGTAGAAAAATGCCATCAGTTTCAGGCTCCTCACAAGCCTGCCATAACTGCAAGGACTGGAAGCTCAGGGAAAAAAAAAAATGTCTTGCAGTCTGGGAGATTTCCTAGCATTGGTGTAAAAGTGCTCGCTTCGGGCCATTGTAGACCAATAAACAGTTCATTTTTTTCATTGTTCTAATTAATTTAATTAAGTTAACTTCCAAGGTGTGTTAAGAAGCAATGCCTTGGGTGATTAACTGTTCCCATATCAAGGTGTTTTCACAAACACATTTACCTTGATTAGTGTACACATTATTATGTAATTAAATACCTCACACAGAGGAATTTATTAGTGCCTCCTTGTCTCCTAACAAATAAAGCAGCCCTTGAAATTTTCTCTGAACAGAGCTCTCCTAAGCTAGGTGAGAAGGACAAGCAGAAATGTGCAGAGAGAAATATAATCATGGATTCATCATGCAAGCAGGTCCCTCCATTGTCTCAGCAAGACTTTGCATCTCTGTTATTCTGCAAGGAGTAGGAATGTCTGCTCAGGTCTCCACGCAACTTCCTGGCTAATTAAACCACTTTTTAAGGACATAATGTGCATTTCTTTGGCCAGTGAAGCCTCCTGATTATTTGCCTATCACCGCCATTTCGGTTCAGTGGGGCACATTTTCTTCTCAAAATCTAATTCAGCTAAATGGAAAACATTAATTTAAAACATATATTTAACAACATTTCAAATCAGAAAAAAACACACTTAGGAACATTCTTAACAAGGAGTCTTAAGCAGTGCTATGGGAACCAGCAAAAGGAGTGAAATTGGTTACACTGTCCAATGTGCACCAACCTTCTTTCATTTGTAGCCTGCAGTCACTCTAACCAAAGACCTGAAGTTAAGCATGTGCTCAAATGTTTTGTTGAACTGAGGCCAAAGTTACTCCCATTGGCTTCAGTGAGGATTAGTGCATGAAGCTCAGATTAGTCTTTGCTCCAATCTACAGTCTGTACCTGCTATTTTATTAGGCGTGACCACAATATTTCAGTATTCTCTGCTGGGTTTGTCAGTAGATCATAAATTGCATTCACCATCTGATGAAGCAATGAGATTTGCTTTATGCCTCATTGGTCACTTTCCCAAGCATTAAAGCTTGGAATGAACAAAACGTGGATGATTCAGAGGTTTGGTTTGAGATTTACCCAAACTTTATATAAATGTATTCTGAAACTCTGTATAAAGATAAACCAGAACTTTTCTTTAAATTTTGGTGCTACTAATTACTTATTTCAAATCAGCAAAGCAGTTAGAACAAAAATTCTTTTAGGCAAGTGAAATATGATTATTAAGTTCCCAAAGGACCAGGAATTCAGTGCAAGAGTAACAAGGTGCAAATTCATCGTAATTATCCCAGTTTATCTCTGAGGGGATAATTTCAGGCCTGTATGAACAGCCTACACAATTTCCCCATAGTACAAAAGTCCCACTTAAGCTAAATTTTGAAGACTATGTTGCTGTCATTACACTTCTTAGGCAAATTTCAACTAGTCTAAATATGATCATTTTATTTCTCCCTGCAAAAAATATAGATTCTAGTTCAATTTCAGTGCTTCTTGCCCTGAAAAATGACAGAAACAGTATTTAGGTTCTCTCCAGATAAACATAAAAAAAAAAAAAAAAAAAAAAAGGAGAGAAATGTGTAAAACTAGGATCAGGGTCATACCACTGGGTAATTATCTGGTAAGTGGATGACTACACATACTTTACATTCATATTCATTTGAACTTCAGAAATTTTTTAAGTTGTCAAGACCTCTCACCTCTCACATATCATCTTAAACAACTCAATTCTAAACACATGAATTTGACAGTCTTGGTTACACTAACTGACTGTATGGGCATTGTCCTTTCATGATCTAACAGCCTCTGTCCAAAAGGAATTAATCTGTTCTTTCAGCCCCATCCTCATTCCTGGCCTCATGTCAGCATGTTGGTGAATACAGGGTAAGTCTAATCATTTTGCTTCTCCGACTGAAAACCAACCATTCCAATCATTTAGGGTTTTTTCTTTGTTTGTTTGTTTCTTGCTGAATTCATTTTCAGCCAGAGCAATGAACTGCATCATCGGTCTCCACGGATGCATGATTTCTGGAACTCGTATAAGGTAACAGCAGGAGATCACAGTCAGGAGCAGGGGATGGTTGAGATAACCCTTTTAGCCTGTAGCACAGTATTAGATCAGTTCAGGCCAAGTGGAAAACCACATTTGAAGAAAGGGATGTAACCTCTTGAAGCAGTGCCTGCACTGCAGATCAAGAATGGTTTTATGGTGAAGGAAGTGTGTCTACTCTGCACAAAATGGGAGAAACATTGGAAAACTTCTGTCTTCTGGAAAGTATTTTTTTCTTAGAATTTATGAATAACAGCACTGCTTCTGAAGATAAAAATATGGTGCAGATGCCTAATTATAAGCAATTCTTACTGCCAAAAAAAAACCCAACCAAACAGCTTTCAAAAGGTCCCAAATTATAAGAACCTACGCAGAAGAATACATTGTAAATGCACTCCTCCCTTTCAAATATAATTAGGTAGCTATATATTCTGGTGCTCAGGAGGTGGCTATTCTGAATTCCTGTCTATGACTAAGAATAATTTAAGAACAAAATTAAAATACTCTTTTTTCAATTGTCTAACAAGTACAGCAACCATTCTTCAGAGTTAGCCCTTCAAATTCCTAGAACTGTTTACTGTGATGTTTTTCAGAATGCTTTCTCCCAAGGAACTACAATCAAACCATCAAACTTTACTGAGTCTGAAAGTTAGACTTTATGCTTTAAGCATAAAGCTTTAAGATAGGGCCCAATCTTCTTTCTGTGTTTAGTGTAAGTCATGGTTTGAAGATGTTAGTCCGTGGTGATGAAGTTGAGGTGCTGTCTGAATGTGAATAATGAAGTTTATTGATTAATCAACCTTCCGGCAGACATAAAAAGTCTGACTGTCTTAAAAGCACTCAAATGCTCTTAACAGCTCTCTTTGTGTGTGTACCATTCACCTTTTCAAATCACATATACGAAAGGCAGTGTGGTAACCAACAGGATGTTGTTTTCCATTCAACTCTTAGAGTATAATATAATACTGGGAAAATAAGTATTAGGATACTCTAATACACAAGTGTCCATCCACTCTTTCTCTTCTAGATAGTATGAATTAGGTGACATTTTCTGGGAATCTGGAAAATACTCCTGAATGCCAAGTGAATCAATGTTGAAATAAGAACAAATACACTCTCTACAAATGAGACAAGAGCTATCAGGTCTGTGGCAGTGAGAGAGAATTATGTTTGCCTGGGGCCAGCTCCTCAGGGAGTGAAAATTGATTCTTTATGATTGATGACTCGGCACTTGAATGCCAAGTCATCAATTCCCTGTGTTCATGGCATTGACTGCATCAAGATAACTTTTCCCTTATGCTTAAGCATGGATATGGTCCTTGCCTGGAGAGTTGCCTTGGAGGACTCAAGTACAGAACCTGAGTCAGTTGCTTAATATAAAAGACAGACACAAACTCCAAGTGTCTGTAAGGATTGAAAATCTAAATCTGAAAGGTGCATGCAAGGCTTGGACTCCCCTTTGCAGATCAATGTTTGAATTGCATATCCTACAGTGAATGGATTTACATTATGCAGTTACGTTCTTTAAAAATACAAAATAAATATTTTTTTACTAAATTTTATCTAACCTTTGTCTAGAAGACTGAGTGACAACACAGTACTCGTATCACTATGACACTGGAAACTGTACACTTCAGAACATAAGGAAAAGTGGCAACTAGAAATATGTATCCTTACTGGTATGTCTGGTGGAGTGTCAATAAAATCCTAGGGATCTTGACACCTTTGACAGTCTTTGTAAAACATGCACAAAACAATCAAGTGCTGATAAAAAAGGAATTCTAACTTTGTTTTGTCAGAAACAATCTTAAATAGAAACCACATTAGAAAGACGCACACATTTTACCTGAAGAAAATCTACTCCTCATCCCATTTACTCTGTTACCAAAGTCCAAGCCAATAAATTATGTTTTCTAAAAAATTTTACAACAACTTTAACTAACCTTCCTTTCCAATTGTACTAATGTTTTAAAGCATCTCCTCCTGCTGTAAACTAACCACTAAGGATTTCCTCATCAAGGAGGGATACCCAACCACCACAAGGCCCCCCAGGCTGGGGATATTAGTGGTATAGAAAGAAGGAGGAAGTAGAGCAGTACTGCAGTGTCTCTCAGGTGAACCAGGTTCTGTCAGTGTACATTAGAGGAACTGTGTGGCTGTTCCCTCTCTGCGACAATGTGTAAGCCTGAATGAGACACCACCAGCTTAAAAAAAGTCAGGACACTGCCATAAAGTCATCCTTCAGCTTCCTTTCAGAAGCAATTATCATGCTATTTTTTTTTTTTTTTCTCATGTCTGCCTTTAATCTTGAAGAAACCTAGTACATTTTCAACAGATAAGTAAAAACATTCTTAATTTTTTAATTACACTGTTATTTTGCTTAACTAAGACTTCTAAAACATATATTTCTAGTTCATTATAAGTTTGATAAATCATAACATGAAAATAAAAGAGAACATCCCTATTTAGAATATTCCTCCATAATTTGTAGATGTAGCAGGACTAATAATTAATCATTTTAAAGAAGGTGCTAAAAATTTTTACAAGAAATAATTTCAAACTTCCAGTATCACAAATCTTACTAAGAATGTGAGGGGACGTTTCTCTAAAATAAAGCAAAATGGAAGCAGAAAAGCAAACTCTCCATTCCAATTCCCCATCCAATATAAGAAAAGACTCTCAGAATGTCCCATGATTCACAGGTCCCTTCCAACTCAGGGTATTCTATAAGTCAGAGGAACAGATGTAGAAACAATAAGAAAGAAATATGGTGCAGAATCTGGCTCTAGCCATGTGTGAATACTCATTGTTCCTTTCCATGTTTACTAATACTCCATGATCACTATTGCTTAATGTTTATCTAGTGATTCCTCTTCCTTGATTAACATTTAATAATGCTGATGTGAAAAACGGTTACCAGGGAGCATTTGTAATGCCAGCTTATTAATGTTCCGGGACATACAATATTACAATCATCCTTTTAATCACTTCATGTTGCATTCATCCTATTCAAAAGCAAGGAGTTATTTCACAGTTCATGCTAGACTCTGTCTTGACTTAGAGGTTATGTGCCATATGCAAAGTGATCTTCCTATAGAAATAGATATGGGCTTTTTCCAGCCCTCACTCAAACTTGACTGTTTAATTTCTTCTTCCAAGTTATAAATATATGATGTATTACACATTGAAGTGGCTTTCAAACTTATTTTTAAGTGGCAAATACTTGAGGTTGAAAAGCTGAGAGTTGCAAAGTGTGTTTTTCAGTACAGTAGAATAAAAGGAGTGATACTATTTGAAGATTGTAGAACTGCTGCTAATGATTTTCCATGAACTTTTGATGTAACAAGAGAAGGAAAAAAAGTATAACACTATACTTAGAAGAGGCGATTTAGTTAAAAAAAAAAAAAAGAAATGCAGGCAGGCAACCAAATCCACATACATATACACATAACCAGGCCTTGCATGCCACAAACACAATCCAATTCCTTGGTTTCCATGGTTGGAAATTCCAAATTGGGAATTCCAATTCCAACAATAAATTCCATGGTTTCTATTGGTTGGAGTTTTACTGTATATAAACGACTATTGATCATTCATTGAATTACAGTGTTTGTTACAGAGTCTCTAAAATTCTTTCAAATCCCTTCCATTATCATTTCATGAATGTATTTTTTTTTCTTATGCATGCATAATATTGACTTTACACATTAGATTGTGTATTTGCTACACAGATATGGGTAAGCAGCTATAATAAAAATGTAAGGTACTTAAGATGGGTATATGAGCATAAACAGCAATTTCATTCAGGAAAAGGTTCAGGTTCTTTGTAGGTCTCAAGGCATCCAGACGCTTTCAGAAGTTTAGAAACTTGCATAAAATCTTGTTCAACAAGAAATTTGTGCTGCCAGTGGAAGCAGATAAGAAATGATGTCATTGGCCTAAGGCAGATTTAATGCTTCAGAACAACAGGACATTTAGGTTGACCACATGTATGGGCAATTTCCTAAGGAAACAGATATACTGAAAGGAAATAATATGTCAGATAGTGGCCTTCAAATATGCACAGATGTTTCTCATTCCAGTTACTTATAAGTTTGAGTCACTAGGAGTCTTTGTCTATTTGTTGACAATTTTAATTACAATAAGACCTGATTATAACTACTTTACAGACTCTGTTCAGCGCTTCTCTTTGTTATCTTATCAGTAGTATAATTACAGGCTGGAGTCAACTCACACTGCTTTTTGCCTTCTTCAAAGCTTCATTTCAAGTGTTGAAACAACTTCTGTTTTGACCTTGTGAGGTTCAAGTCAATGATTTCCTTCAAATGTTTCTTCAATCAGTAGTCGAAGTAACAAAAACAGAGAAAGCACTGTTTTACCTCTCAGATCACATGAAGATTGCATGGTGAAATCACTGGACTGGCTTCAAGAATGAGAATTTTCCCAGCACTTTAGAGACTATTTACAATGAGAAATGTCTTGAGTTCTCCGTTTCCTAGGAGGTGACTCAGTTCAAAATTTTACTGTTCCAGTTGGAGACCAATAACAGCAAAGAGTTTACAAATCAAAATGTTTTATTTATTTCTGAAAATCAATAATAATAATTTAAAAGAAAAATCTGTGGTTCAGTCAGTTCCCACATCCCCTTCTCTCTCCTTCCCCCTTCGCCCCCCTTTTTTTTTCCTCCTCTATTTAAAGCAAATATTTTAGTTTTTAATGATAATATGTATTATCCTGCAATCCCTGGAGTAAATAACTCTCATTCTTCAGAATTATTAGAGAGGATATCAAAACCTAGTCTTTTATGAATGCGTAGAATATCATCAAGTCTCCCAAGCATCATCCTTCTATGAATACAGTGATGGTCAACAACAGCATAACCTTTATCACTGGGGTGGAGGAAACACCTTCTCTCTCAGTGTGCCACTCAAAAAATGTGGAAAAAAACAGCCCCTTCATTTTCCACCAGATAAAGGGGCATTGGTCCTTCCTGTTAGCTTTCCTAAGAAGTATAAACCAACTCTCACGATAAACCAGATACTGTCACAATGCAGTCCAATCTGTTTGGCTAGCAGGAAGATGCTGTAATGATGATGATTTAACAATAAATAGAGAAGTTATAGCTTGGGAAACTTCTGGTGAAATGCAAAGAGCGTCAGTGAGAGCAGACAGAGCCAATCCACACCTCCACTTTCTTCATTGTTTCAACTACTTTTTCTACACAGTTCTTCTATTCCTCTACCGAGAAGTCAGATTCTGACTGCACTCTAGGTCACTTCTTAGCAATCTAATTACAAAAGAAAGTTAATCAGATTTAGGCAGGCTTTCCAAAGTTTTGTTTTGTTTTGTTGTTTGGTTTTTTTTTTTATTTTATTATTATTATTTTTTAATTCTTAAATTATTTTCCTCTGTGTTCAACATTAATTAGTGGTAGGGAAAAAAAGAGAGAGAGAGATACTAGATTGACATCCTGGAATGAAGTCTGCTATTCTTCCTCTATTCATCAGACAGGCACAGCGTGAAGAGGACAAACATTTTTTACCCAGGAACTTGTTGCTACCAATGTTCTCTTAGAAGTTTATTTGCCAAGATGTATTTTATGTGCACAGGTTTTGAGGCCATTATCTGCTGTTGTGCTTGTCCACACTGCTCCCAGATACAGAAATTAAAACACTAAAGCTCATCTCTTCCTCCTACAAAGTCATGACGCACATTAAAAAATGTGAAAATGTGCTGACAAACATTTTCCTGATTCTCTCTGGCTGATTCTGGGTTCTGTCTGTTTTAATCAGGATTTTTTTTTTTAGGATTCTTCTCATCAAATTAATTTTAGGGCCACAGAACTACAGATTTCTTAAGGGAAAAGGAGAAATAAAACGACTTAAAAAATAATTATCACACACACACAAAAAAAAAAAAAAAACCACCATAAAATCATTTAAGTTAACAATCAATTTGCAGAGCATAGACAGAGGAACTTCACCCAGTAATTTAAGTACAACACCCAATAACCTGTGGTAAACATGTCTTCTAAGACAAATGCATGATTCTGGCTGAACAGTGGGTTTGCCCAGAGATAAATCCACTGGAATCCACAGACCAGTGCAGGCCAGGGTGGGATCAGACCTTTCTGATCATGGCCATTTTTCACAACTCCTGAGATTGTGACTAAGGGTGCCAGCAAGGAAACATTCAAGGTTTTGCTCTTCCTCTAGAAGGACAGGGACTTGCACTCT